>BOPN01005713.1:5000-7500 GCA_017312705.2 Penaeus japonicus | reverse complement strand
GGGGGGGGGGGGTTCACGGGCGAAGTATGTAGCATCAAAGGTGTAATTAGGCGAAGTGTATTTTCTTCAGTTTTCACCCCTAAATCTCGGTAAATATCAATTTCACAAGAAAGTGTTATAGATCAGTGGTTCTTGACCCTTTATCCACCATTCCTCCTTTACTAGTCAGTTCTTGCCTCGTTGCTCCCCTCCTTCTCCCGTCCCCTTCACCTCCTCAAATCTTCAAACAGTAGAAATGTAATTATGATACGAATGCGCACGCAAATATGTACTTCCATTACGTAATACCGTATTAGGATTATACTTTCCTTAAAGGTGTACAAACTTCAACATCATATCCATGTCCAATACTTGATGTCGTAAATACTTGGATTTTTGGATATACACTTATTAAGAAGATTACAAATAGTTAGAGAGCTTTCCGACTTTTTCCTCTGGGTTGGCGCCCCACCCCCCTTAGAAATTACTTAGACTCCTGGGTTTGTTGTTTTAAAGGAAAGGTGTCCTTTGATGTGACTTGCCCGAAAAAGGGTCTCGTCGATGAATATTTAGAGAGACCGAAAGTCCGCAAACACTCATTTAGGTCTAAGCTTTATTTTGATATGAAATTGCACACGCGAACGTCTACAAGTAAACAAAATGTGTAGGTTAGTGAATGTGAAATGGTTTATTGAAAACAATAAGAAAAAAGACATAGCATTATCGACCACAAATCATTACTTTTACACGTATAAATCTCACTTTATAGGAACCACAGGAAAAAATAAAAGAAAAAACAGCAAAACATTAGAAATGGCATCATCGAACGGATTAAATAAATTTAACTATGCCTGACTCGTGACTACCGTAAGGAATCCAGCAACCATCACATTATTACTGTCAAAAGTAATAAATCTGACTTGCATAATATAATTTTCATGTATTCTTAAGTCTCAAAATCTCTAGCTCTATGTATGTAGAATTTGAATACATGAGACGTGATTCTGAATATAGCCTATGATATATTTCACAACAGTTATTCCCGTGTTTTATAGAATTGGAATTGATGAACTTGATACATGATACTTTTAGGATATAATATAAAAACTTTATATACATATATAAAATTGTTATAACTTAAACTAAGTATATAGATAACAGATGTATTAAATTCAAGTATAGTAGAAAAAAAAAAATATATGTATGTACATGCACACACTCACACACACACACACACACATACACATACACACACACACACACACACACACACACACACACACATATATATATATATATATATATATATATATATATATATAAGCAATATGAACAAACTACCGACCTTCTAAGATAAAGAAAAAAGACGATCTTTGCTGTCCTCTTTGAAACCTGAAATCCGATTTGGGGTGTACAATACAATGTGTCCTATTTTATCATATATATCCCTTATTATTATTATCTATGATATAGTGATAATGATAATAATAATGATAATTACTATTACTATCGTCATTATCATTACCATTATCATAATCATTAATTGTATTAATTTCATTCTTACTAACATTATTATCATATATGTTGTTATCATAACGAAGACGATGGTTATCATAATCATCATTATCATCTAACACTATTATTACTATCATTATTATACTCATATCATCATGATACGAGTATTATTATGATAATAATGACCATTATTCTCATTATTATCCCTATTTTTTCATTGCTATTACCATTATTAATGCCATTAATTTCATCACTGTCATTATTCTTATCATTATCTTAATTATTAACGGCATCATCATCACCATTGCTTGTGGTTGTTATAAAATTGCAGCTGGAATTATCATGACTATCTTTATTATATCTCTTCACCATCACTGACATTACCATTACTGTCAATATGTAGTACAGCATGGAATTTATATAAATGAGAGCCAAGCACTTACCCTCCACGTCAAGCCCTTCAATATTGCCATCCCTCTCAACATGCAACTCCTGTGCCAAGGGCCTGGAGAGTGGCCACAGCTGGTGAAGGTTACAGGAGGGATATAAAAGGGAAGGCCTGGATGGGACGGGCATCCATATCTCTCTACAGTCCTACGAGATGAAGACCCTTGCCCTTGGTGAGTTCGAGGTTCTCTTCGGTTCTTCAACTGTTTTATCAGCATTTTCGGAAAAGTGGATTTATTTGTTTTTTCTTCGAAAATCTTGACTCTACGAAGACAAATATGTATTTTCTAAAAATCATATTTGTCTTCAATTTTTAATTTGATTTTCGAAATCACCAAAGTTTCTATCAGGTTGGCCATTTAGATTTCATTTGGGGACTGGATACCTTCATTCTTTAAATGTTTTATTTTTCGATAGTTTGCGTGTTGTTGGGCGTGGCCGCCGCCCTCCCCGGCCTCCGTCAGCGCCGCGACTCCTCGGCGCTCTTCTACGAGCTGCCCTCTAACGCCTCCCTCATCCTGGGCGGCATCCAGACCGGCTTCGAGTGCGGCGACCTCCC
>BOPN01005712.1:90000-91575 GCA_017312705.2 Penaeus japonicus | reverse complement strand
GAGAGAGAGAGAGAGAGAGAGAGAGAGAGAGAGAGAGAGAGAGAGAGAGAGAGAGAGAGAGAGAGAGAGAGAGAGAGGAGTGATTATCATGATTGTAACCGTAATGTTAAATGATAATGATGGCGAGGATTTAGATAATGATAACAATGATGATGGTCTTTATAATCCCTGTCATAGTCGTCATTACCAGATGTTGAATTAGAAACATCATTAGTATCATTATTACTATCATTATCATTATAGCTATTACTACTTATCCGTTATCATTATTGTCATCATCATTATGACATCATTATGTTGGTATAGGCATCATTCTATTATTGTCATTATCATCATCATTGATATTACTGTTATTGTTGTTACTATTTTATCATCATCATCATTATCATTATTGTTATTATCATTATTATTTTCATTATCATTGTCACTATTATCATCATGATAATGATGATTATCATTATCATAATCATGATTATTATCCTCATTATTATCATTATTATTATTATTATTACTATTATACTTATTATTATTGTTATTATCATTATTGTTATTATTATTACTATTATGCTTATCATTATTATCATTATCATCTATATTATTATTGCTGCATTCTTTACCATCCATGTTATCATTGTATTATCACTATCATAATCATCATCATTGTTATCATCAATATCTATTGTCATTAATTTTGGTGTATTTATTCCATTATCATCATCATCATTACTGTTGTTGTCATTATTACTACTATTATTATTGTCATTATTATCATCATCATCGTTAACACGTCCATTATCATTATGATTTTTATTGATATTATAATTATTACTATAATTTCATTACTGTCATGTATATTATCATTATCACAATCATCATTGTTATCATCAATATCATTATCAATATTGGTATTGTTATTATCATTATCATTATCCTTATGTGTCGATATGATAAATGGCCTCATTGGTATTATCATCATTATCATTATCATTGTTATTATTGTTATCATCATTATCCTTACTATCATCATCATCATCATCTATGTCATCATCATTGTCATTCTTATCATCGTAATCTTTATCATTATCATTGTTGTTTTGGTTGTTGTTGTTGACATGTTTATCATCACAAATATAATAACTATCACCTTCATCATCTGTTATTACAGTGTTATCATCATTCTCCTTATTCTGATTATCACTGTCGTTATTGTTATCATTACTATCATCATCCTTGTATTATTACAAAATCATGATACTGTGATAGCAACAGTGACAGCGATATCATTATAACGATAAAAAAAGCTACGATAGCGATCAAATCAATGACAACGATAAGATAAATGATGATAATGATAATAATACCAATAATGATAATAATAATAGAGATTGCAATAGAGATAATTAATTCGTAAATGTGCACGTTTACATGTGTGCGCGTGCATGATTACATTCAATCTGCATACCAGCAATTATTATCATGATAATGAAGGGGATAATAGAAAAAATTATAATTTTTACGATAGTCTCAAAGTCCCCTAAAAAATCATATTAAAAGTCCTTTCATCTAATTACCTAG
>BOPN01005712.1:60000-70000 GCA_017312705.2 Penaeus japonicus | reverse complement strand
AAATGATCTTTGCTTAAGAATTCAGGCATGCTAATGACGTTCCGGTAAAAAAAAAAAAAGAAAAAAGACAGACACTCGTGTCATTTGCAATATATGAGGTTTATTCTCTTCTTTTTCATTTTATTCTTCTTTTCATGAAAAAAACAAAAAGTCTATGAATACGATTCCGATCCATTAAAAACAACAACAAAAACGAAAATAAAAGATAAAAAGATACTCATACATGTTCTTCCGTTTTTTGTTATTTTTGTAATTTCAATTGTTGTGATAAGGTCTTGTTATTCATCCTCTTTGGCTTTATCTATTATTTATGTATCGTTATCTTCATTGATTTGTTTATTTTGTCTTGATTATTCTCTTTTTATGTATCTATTCTTTATGTTCTTGATTTCCTTGGGTTTGGATTTTTTTTTTGTATTGTTGAATGTTACTGTTGTTTTTTAGTTTTACTTTTTTTCTTACTATTCACTTAGTTTTTTTCTTCTTTTTTCTTAATATCTTCGCTTTCCCTTTTCTTCATCTTTTCCATCTTGTTTTTGCTTTTTTTACTTCCATTTTTCATATCTCCTCTTTTTCATTCTTCTTCTTCTCCATCTTTTTATTTACTCCTGCTTTTCCCTCTCTTCTTCTTTTTTTCGTATTCTACGTCTCCTTCACCAACTCCTCCTCCTTCCACTTCCTCCTCCTTCACTTCCACCTCCTCCTCCTCTTCCATCTTCTTCCTCCACCTCCTCCTCCTCTTCCATCTTCTTCCTCCACCTCCTCCTCCTCTTCCATCTTCTTCCTCCACCTCCTCCTCCTCTTCCATCATCCTCCACCTCCTCCTCCTCTTTCCTCTTCCTTCCCCTCTCCCTCTTCCTCATTCTCCTTCTTTTACGCATTATCTAATATTGATCTTATCTAAAGCACCAAAAAATTCAAGCAAGGGAGTAAAATCAGTAATTTCCAACTCTTGCGCAATATTTCACTCTAGGTAAATATATGTATGAACGTTAAAGTTTATGTCTGTTTTATGAACTTTCTCGTATGCAAGTGATGTATTCCTGAAGGGCATAAGTGAATTTTATTGTCGATACATTTGATAAATTTTGGGCATTGGTAGTGTTATGATTATTCTTTTGGTATTTTATAAATCATCACTATCATGACTATTCTTATTATTATTATCATTATTATTGATTTTATAATCATCATTATTATTAACAATATCATCATCATCATTATAATTTTTATTATCATTATTGTTATTATCAATATCATTATCATTATTATCAATAGTAAAATTATCATCATTATAGACAGACAGAGAGAAAAGGGGGGGAGGTGAGACTATGAGGACTGGAGACAGATTAAAGTGAAACGAGACGAGACAGAATAAAAGAAGAATAGAGGAGAGGCGAGATAAAGAAGATAGAAGAACAAAAGCAAAATACAAATGTAGAAAGAAGAAAAGGAATAAGAAATGAAGGAGAGGGAGAGGGAAAAAAATATTAGAGTGTGAAGGGAAATGAATAATAAACAAAGGGCAAAAGACAGAGAGAAGATGAAGAAGAAGAAAAACAGGAAGAATTAAAATAAGAGAAAAAAAAGAAGACAAAAATAATGCTTGAACGAAAGAGAGAAAGAAAAAAATAGAAAGCAATACGAATAAAACAAACATAAGCAAAGCAATAGACTAAGAAAATAAAAACGAAAGAAGGAAAACATAAAGAAAATATGGAAATAATGAAAAAAAAGAAAAGAAAGAGAACATAGAAAAAATGAAAGAAGAAGAAGAAGAAGAAAAAAGAACCACAAAAAAAAGAGAAAGAAAGAAAGAAACAATGAATACTTGAACAGGTCTCGACTTTCTCCTCAAAAAAGTCTCACTCTGTCTTAAGAAACTAAAAAAGACAGTAAAACTTTCCCTCAACAACTTAGAGGGAGGGTCAGTTGCAATCTTTTTTCTCCCCCTTTCTCTCTTTCTCTGGCCAGTGCATGCAAGCAGCTCATGTCCGGAAACAAAGTCTAGAAAAAAGGATGGAAGACAGGGAGGAGAGAATCGCAAAAAAAGAAAAGAAAAAAAGAAAAAGAAAAAGAAAAAAAAAAAAAAAAAAAAAAAAAAAAAAAAAAAAAAAAAAAAAAAAAAAATATATATATATATATATATATATGTATATATATATATATACATACATATATATATATATATATATATATATATATATATATATATACATATATATATATATATGTATACATATATATATATATATATATATATATATATATATATATATATATATATAAGAGAGAGAGAGAGAGAGAGAGAGAGAGAGAGAGAGAGAGAGAGAGAGAGAGAGAGAGAGAGAGAGAGAGAGAGAGAGAGAGAGAAAGAAAAGAAAATGGGTATATATAGATATTTTTTCTATGTAGAATATTTTACAATTTTCTTATTTATTGCAGGAAAGGAGATTCGTATTGAACGATTATTGCAACTGCATATCAGTTTTCAAATTCTCCAAAAATCTGATACTCACATCATTGCAAGGCAGATGCTCACAAATGATCTCAAAATCTTAGGATCAAAATTTTCACATATATTCTCAAATCTTATATCAAGTTTTTACATCAGTACTGAAATCACAATTCAAAATTTCACATCTATTTTCACCCCCAGTTCTCAAAATTCAAATTCAAAATATCCAATCCTACATCAATTCATCCTCCTCCTGTTTTATGATATAACTTACTGTATGTCTATGCCAACTGTATGTATATACCAAGTACATAATATAATACAAACATTAGTTATATAAGACACGTGACTGAGTGGTGTGGTCAGTAGGGAGATACAAAGCAGTTTGAAATAGTGGAGTCGATGCGAATTTCGTGAAGACAACTCTACAGATTATCTTGTAAAGCATGATAATAGTAATAGTAGTAATAATAATAGTAATAATAATAGTAATAATAATGATAATAGTAATAATAATAGTAATAATATAATAGTAATAACAATAGTACTACTACTACTACTACTACTAATAATAATAATAATAATGATAATGATGATAATAATAACAATAACAGTGATAATAATGATAATAATAATAGTAGTAATAATAATAATAGTAGTAGTAATAGTGATGGATATGTTGTGGGTAAGACCAAGGATCAACTAGACTGTAGAGTGTTTTGAAGATGAATGGCCATTTTGTATGAAAGTAAAATCACACTATGAAATGCAAAGAAAATCGCCAAGTATTTTTTCCCTCTCTAATCATTCAGTTTTTAAACTATTGTAATTCATGTAATTGTCATCTTCATTGTTATCGTCATTACCATTGCTATCATTATTAGTATCATTATGATTATTGTTATTATCATTATTATTATTATTGCTATAACTATCAATATTATTATTTTTATCATTAATGTTATCATTTTATTATCATCATTATTATTGTTACTTACATCATTATCATTTTTGCTACTGCTGTCACCATAATCACTATTATCATAATCATCCTTATAATCATTACAATCATTTCATTATGATTACCATCATTATCCTTATTGCTGTCATTATGATTATAATAATTATAATTATTGCTATCATTATGATTTTTACTCTCATTATCATTATCATTGTCCTTAATATTTAATTATTACTATTGGCATTATTATTATCAACGTTATTGCAGTCATTATTATCATTAACCTATTTCTATCATTATCATCATTATCATTATTCCAATCATTTAGAACCATTATTTCTTTTTCCTCTCTCTTCATTCCCGTTGTCTCGGACCATTTTTCACCACAAAGCTTTGTCTTTTGTTTTTGATTGATTAGTTCTTCCTTTTTAGTCTTTTTTTATCTTTTTTTCTCGAATGTACCTTCCTTTTTTTCATTATTTGAACACTCTTTTCAACTCACTTTCTCTTTCTTTCTCTCTCTTTCTCTTTCTTTCTCTCTCTCTCTTTATCTTTCTCTCTCTCTTCCTCTTTATCTCTCTCCCTCTCTCTCTATCAATTTTTGCCTTGCTTTATTTCTCTCTTCATCCTCATTTCTCTCTTCATAACTTCTTTTTTTTTATCATTTGAACACTCTTCTCAACTCTCTCTCTCTCTCCCTCTTTATCTCCCTCCCTTTCTCTCTCTCTCTCTCTCTCTCTCTCTCTCTCTCTCTCATTTTTTTCTTGCTTTATTTCCCTCTTCCTCCATTCCTCCCTCCCTCTGTCTCCATCCTCCATCTCGTTTACCCATTCCCTCTGTCGTAACTCTTTCGCTCTCTAACTAACTATTCAGAAAGATGATGCAATGTGTAGCCCCGAGTGCTGGGGATTAACAAGTGAAATAGAATAGTTGCTTAGAACATAACAACAACGTGCATGAATACGAATATTATTATAAACACCCGTTTGAGAATTAGGTTTTGGAGATGATTAGACAATCTCAATGTTTTATATCAATGTCCATCTTTTTTTTTTTTTTTTTTTTTTTTTTGTAGTGGTCTTGGGATTTGATGATAAAACGTGTCGGAGGGATATGCTTAACGAATGTGTAAAAACTTTAAGTTGGTCGAAGTAAAATCTATGTAATTCTCGAGGGTATGTCTGTAATGAGACTTAATGTGCCGTCATTTTTTTGCTCTTTGTACTTCACGAACAAAAAGACGGAAGATATTGCCATATACATGATAGAGTCCAATTACAATTGGATTGATATTACAGCTGCCATACAACGCAATAGGACCTCCAGGAAATTATTCAATACTCCCATCCCTTCCTCTCCGCCTTCACTTCCTTCCCGAAAGGAAGTGCAACACGAGCGGAAAATGAGGGAGCCACTTAGCCCTCTTAAAATAAAAGGGTGAGAGGCGTCCTGAAAGGGGAATAAGGTGAATGACCTCTTCCAAATGTGCAGAAATATAAGGGAACCACTTCACCTAATAGTTACAGTTGTTGTTGTTGTTGTTGTTTGAGGTGGTTGGTGGTGGTGGTGGTGGTGGGTGGGGGTTTAAGGCGAGAAATCAACGGATATTCTCTGATCAGACATTTCTCTTGCCAAATCTCCCGTTCGCCGTCACTCCCCAACGGAACAATGATAAACTGACAGAGGCTCCCAAACCCTCTCAATGCCAAGGGTTCACAGACTAATCTCCATGCTAATGGTTCTCCACAGACACACCGGTATGGATTACGTCCCATTCTTCTACGATTTTTTGAGAGCAACACTGATTGCATTCTGGGAAGACGGTCGGCAGACTGGATAACTTTATACTCTGAGGCATGTTGTATGTTGCTGTTTCCATTGATAGGTGGAGCTACTGTTGTGTCTCGCGAGTGGAAATTTATCTTTATTTGGTATATATATATATATATTTTTCTCCGCGGTTGTCACTTTTAAAAAAGGTGTTTTGTAGATAATTGCGCCTGATTATGTGTCTGATCAAAGCACTGATAATTACTTAATTCTATTCGTAAACTGTATATCATTAACTATACCACTCAATGTTATAAAGTACTTGTACATAAATTTCCTGTTGTTGCTGTGTTAGCATCTGTTTAAAATGCCCCGGAGAAAGAAGCCTTTAATTAAAAGTACACATATTTAGTATAGGGGGGTAAGTAACTACATCACATTTGCATAAACCGGCCAGGCGTAACGGCGGTATGATGATTACGCTAGGTTGGAATATAGTGTTTAGTGATGTTATCGCGGTTTTGTTATTGTTAATGTTCTTGTTATTGCCATCATCATTGTTATCATTATCATCATCGTTATCTTTGCTATCATTATTGTTATCATAATTATTATATAAAAATGTTATCGTTATGTTTACCATCATTATCATTATTATTTTAGTTATTATTATTTTTATCATTATCGTCATTATCATCACTATCATCATTTTTATTATTACTGTTATCATCAATATCATCTTCATCATCATTATCATTGCAATTATTATTAAGATAATAATCATCATCATTATCATTATTACCATTATCATTTTCATTATCATTGTCATTATCATTGCCATCACTGCTATCATTATTACTATCATTATTATCAATACTGATATTGTTTCCATTGTTATTATTATCATTATCATTATGATGATAATTATGAAATGATAATGATAATGATGATAATTAAAATAATGGTAATAATCATTGATGATAATGATAACAATAAGAAGAATGATAACAATGACAGGAATAATAAAGTGACAATAATCAAGATGATGATAATGATAATAATGATGGTGATAACAATTTGATGATAATGATACTGAAACAATGATGATAATGGTAATGATAATAATGATATTGGTAGTAACATTGGAAAGGATAGTCACAATAATAATGATGATAATAATGATGATAATAATGATACTGATAGTGATGATAAGGACAATTACAATCACGATGATATTGATAATGATGATAAAGATAGTAAAGATAAAGTAACAATAATACCATTGATAAAAATATTGATAATGTTAATGCTAGTAATAATGATAGTGCTAATGATCATAATGATAAAACTAATAATAGCAATGATAGTAAGGATGGTCGCAATAACACTGATAAGTATCATGATAGTAATTATGAAAATGAAACCAATAATTACAATGATAAACAACAATAAGAATAATAATGACAATAATAATAATGGCAACGATGATCCCTATAATGATGATAATCAAATCAAATAGCATCATCATGTACACACACACACACACACACACACACACACACACACACACACACACACACACACACAAAAAAAAAATATATATATATATATATATATATATATATATATATATATATATATATATATATATATATATATATATTCATACCTACATATCTTATCATCAGATATTTGCTGATGTTGAACTGGTCAGCGAAGGTAAATGCAAGACCGTGTCAGCCAGGTAATGGGAAGTGTCAGCGCGGTGGAAATGATAAGGGGCAGCAGGTGAGGCGGTGCAGTATGAGGACTTGCCAAATAGATATTGTATGTGGCGATAGAGGCCGCGATGCTCGCTTGTGAATCCATTAAGGAAAGCGAGATATTAGTGGATGTGGAGGGCATGTGAGGGGAGAGTTGCTGGGAGAAGAATGACAGGTTATTTTCTCCTGTTTTTTTTTTTTTTTTTTTTTTTTTTTTTTTTTTTTTTTTTTTTTTTTTTTTTTTTTTTTTTTTTTCCTCTTCTTGTTCCTTCTCCTTCAACTACTGTATATCCCCTTCTTATCCTCTTCCCCTTCTCCTCCGTGTCCCTCCTCCCTCTCTCCTTCCCCTTCTCCTTCCCCCTCTCCCCTCTCTCTTCCCCCCTCCTCCCTCTCTCCCTCCCCCGTCACTCTTCCTCCTTCCTCTCTTCCCCCCTATTCCTCCCTCTCTCTCCCTCCGCTGTCCAGGTGTTCCTCCTCCTTCTCTCCTTCCCCTTCCTCTTCCCGTCCCCCTCTCCCCCTCCTCCCTCTCTCCCTCCCCCGTCACTCTTCCTCCTTCCTCTCTTCCCCCTATTCCTCCCTCTCTCTCCCTCCGCTGTCCAGGTGTCTCCATCCCCTTTACCTCAGAGGTTCAATACCTGGTAAACAAACAACAAACCGTATGCGACAGGAGATACACGCGGCACTCAAAATAGTACATTCTTTTTAGACACGACGAAGAGGAATTTCGGTGCAGCGGAGAGAGAGAGAGAGAGAGAGAGAGAGAGAGAGAGAGAGAGAGAGAGAGAGAGAGAGAGAGAGAGAGAGAGAGAGAGAGAGAGAGAGAGAGAGAGAGAGAGAGAGGGGAGAGAGAGAGAGAGAGAGAGAGAGAGAGAGAGAGAGAGAGAGAGAGAGAGAGAGAGAGAGAGAGAGAGAGAGAGAGAGAGAGAGAGAGAGAGAGAGAGAGAGAGAGAGAGAGAGAGAGAGAGAGAGAGAGAGAGAGAGAGAGAGAGAGAGAGAGAGAGAGAGAGAGAGAGAGACGATTGAATGGGATATAAGGAGAAAGATTTTTTTTTTCTGAAAGAAAGAAGAACCTCGGAGACATATAAGTATTACCCATTTCGCTAATGGTTGTATATTATTCCATTAATTCAAACGCAAAGGCAGCGCCCAAATTACGCTATCTTGTAATCACATCAACATATTGTTCATTAAGCAAGAGCGTTCCTGTTTTTTTTTTTTTTTTTTTTTTTTTTTTTTTTTTTTTTTTTTTTTTTTTTTTTTTTTTAAGGAAACTCATGTATTCATGATCTTTGAGTAAAGGGGATGGGGAATGAGGCAGGGCGTTAGGGAATTGAAGAATTGAAAAGAACGACGCGCCATCCATAAAAAAAAGAAATAAAAAAAGAGAAAAAAAGAAAAAAAAATCGTTATCGAGACTAATTTGATAATTCAAGGTAAGGGGATAAAGCACGCTTATTAAAGTCCACTGATACAGGAAGTGGTGTGAAGGGGACCATCCCATAAATTCATTTTAATAATGGAACATGATTTTGAAAACCGAATTCCTTACTCATCGTTCCCAGAAAGTAACTTATCGAGCTGAAGATAAATATTCTCTACCAACACGACCACAGAAAATGACCCTCTAGGTTCTAGCTGAATATTTCGTACCATCACAACCTCAGAGAATGACCTATCGGGCTTTAGCTAACGATACTGAACCACCATACCGAAAAAAATGACTCACTGAGCTACTACTGAACATATTGTACCATCACGCCCTCATAAAACGATGCTATAGGCTGTGTATATTCAAGTCTGGCTACAAAACTCACTTCGTTCATCACTTAATTTAATCTGAATGTTGTGTGATTTGCTGATTTATGATAATGATGATGATGATGATGATGATAGTTATTTGATTATTATTATAATGATAAAAATGATAGTTATAATGATAGGGGTTATAATTATAATAACTATGATAGTGATAAAGGTATTAGTGATAGTAATAGCGATCATAATGATAATGATGATGATGATACTGATGATAATAATGATTACTATTATTGTTATAATTGATGGTAATGATAATGACAATAACGATGATGATAATGATATTACTATCAATATAATCATTATCATCAATATAATTATTATCATAGATATCATCATTCTTATTATTCTAAATATCATCATTATCATTATCATCAATAAACTCATTGTTAATCTAATATACTTTCGTAAAAAGGATGAAACTCTGGACCCAAACACGATTTATAATGAAAAAAAAAATAGATTTCATAAAAAAACTACAAAATTGTAGAAAGTATGAAAGTCTAAAGAATGACTTCAATTCAACATACTTTATAGCTCAGACCAAAGAAACAATCACAAACTTGGGGTATATCTGCCGTGTCAGACTAGGTCTTGAATTGATCTCATCTGCCAAACTTTAAACTTTACGAGATTCACCTGAAGGAACTTGTTTCTCATGTCGCAGAGTCTCTCTTGTGTTTAAGGTGATTCTTTTATTGAAGAGCTAGAGCTACAGCCTTTGAAATCAAACTGAGGTCTTAGGAGAGGGTCCATGTCAAGCAGAGAGTAAATAATGATGAATGATAATAAGAATCAACGCAAAGACAAGGGAAACGCAAGATGACATGGGGAAATGATGTGATATACTTTCGAACGTGTCATAGGCTATTGCATATCTGCGTAGACCTTGTGAGAAGAGGGAATAAGAGGGATTGGAGGGTGATATACATATATATACATATATATATATATATATATATATATATATGTATATATATGTATATATATGTTTATATATGCATATGTATATATGTATTTATATGTATTTATATGTATATATATGTATATATATGTATATATGTATATGTATTTATATATATGTATATATATGTAGATATGTAGATATGTATATATGTATATATATGTATATATATGTATATATATGTTTATATACATATATGTATATATATACATGTATAATATATATGTATATATATTTATATATATGCTTATATAGATATGTATATATGT
>BOPN01005712.1:35000-40000 GCA_017312705.2 Penaeus japonicus | reverse complement strand
CGAAAATAGGGATTCCTTACTTGGTGTGTTACCAACTCGGATCGCATTGTTGATGTCTTGGTATCACGACCTCTAAGTAGAATGATAACTTGTTTTAGTTATCATTTTATCCCTGTCTGCCAGTGTTACCCAACCCTTCGTCACTAACTAGAACTATCTATTTTAAGGACATTGTGTTACGTAACAAGTCCGTGTCAGTCGTCAACCTCAAATCAAACGAAACAAAAATTCCCTTCTCCTCTTGGTGCTCTGCTCTAGCTGTCTGCTTCCATGAGTTAAATTCATGAGTCATAGTTTTATTCATGAGTTCTATATAAATGCTCATAGTCATTACCGTTTTGAAATCACTATCCCATTTCTCTTAGTTTCTTAGTTATTCAAATGAAGCATAGCTGATCTGTCATGTGCTTGGCTGTTACTGTAAATGTCTCAGTGCCAGGATTCTGACACAGAAGGAGGCCCCTGCAGACCTAGTGCCATAAGGTCTTGCAGTGAATCCTTGTGCAACATCTCGCAGCAGCCTTGCATAACGAGGAGTGCGGTGCCAAGAAGAGTTAGGGAACAAGTGGTTGAGATGTCATGTAGTGTTGCTTTGCCTTCATACTTTTTTTTTCTTTTCTTTTTTCTTTTCGTTGTTGTTGTTCTGCAATCCTGGTGCATTTTCATGAAGCATGTGATGCATCCTATGCTCCTTCCATCTCCAGATTCGATTCGATGTGACCTTTAATGATATGCGCTTGATATGCTCTTCAAAGTGCCATTTCATACATTTTCGTAAAGTCACAGAAACTCTAAAGTTCAAATAGGTAAATCGAATAGATCTAGAGTAATCTGGAGGCGTGAGGGTATCGCTCGTGGAGTCTTATTAATACCAGTGAATTTGATTAGAAATGACATTTTGTTCAAAGTTGTGTCAATCATAATCAAGCACACACACACATGCACACACACACACACACACACACACACACACATATATATTTACATATATATGTGTGTGTGTGTGTTTGCATGTGAAGGTATATATGTATGTACCTTGTTTCGCGATTGTGTAGATTTTTTCTAGACAACTAGATACATATATATATATATATATATATATATATATATATATATATATATATATATATATATATATATATATATATATACATTCATATATATATATATATATATATATATATATACATATATATATATATATATATATATATATATATATATATATACACACACACACATTCATATATATATATACTGTATGCCATACTAACCCTTATGACTGAGTCGTGGAATCGTGCGATCAAAATAAATGATCTAAAACGAAATCTGTGGTTATGAAATGAGAGTAAACCTTTGTTACAAGCTGTCATGAGTCAGTTATAATGGTTTATAAATCCTATATTAGATATATAATCAAAACACTTAATAGAACAATGATTATCAACACATTTTGCACATTCATTAATGAGTATATCTAATCATAAATACATAATTAATTTTAGCTTTTGTGCACAAGTTTTAATTTTATTCATGCCGACGTTTTAAACATATTTTCACAGCATGCAAATGTGCAGACTGTATTTCTGAAACCTAAAACGCAGCACCTCTGATTTGATTTTCCCCTTATTCTTGGATTTCATTTAATCTGTGAACTTTATATGCATATGTATTTGCATATATATATATATATATATATATATATATATATATATATATATATATATATATATACACATATATACACACACGCACACAGCATTAATTGTTTCGTCGTGATGTATGATCACATACATGACTTATGGCACCTTACTACCATAAATGCTCAATCTGATAAGTCAAAATTCGAAATTCGATGATATCAGTGAAACAAATCATAAAAGATATAGAAAAAAAAGAAAAAAATAATTTTAATTAGAGAGTCAGAAAAAAAAACTTTTACCTCGGCGTTCAATTATGCTAAAAAGTATTAATTAGACCCGATTCCATTCCACTGCAAGATGGACATATCTAATCCTTTTCTATGTCATCCGGTTTAAAGCGAAAATTCCAGACTTAAAGAAATGCTCGCCCTAACATGTTAAAAAGTTATTTTCCTCTTGCGAGCAGTATTTTAGCACCGATTGCAATAAAAAGAGAGGAAATTTATCTGCAAACGCTTTCGACATTTATGCTGAAACTTATGAGAATAAAAGATATGTGATAAGTTTATATATAAATACACACACACATACACATACATACAAACACACACACACACACACACACACACACACACACACACACACACACACGCACACACACACACACACACACACACACATATATATTCATGAATAATTATATACACATTATTGATTTTCCATAGAGTAGGATCATCACTTTTATATCATTAGAAAAAGAGAGCGAGAGATAGAGTAAGGTTTGAAAGAATATATAGAGACAGGAATGTGATGATTAGGTAAATGGAGAGAGAGAGAGAGAAAGAGAGAAAGAGAGAGAGAAAGGGGGAGAGATAGATAGAGAGATAGATAGATAGAGAGAGAGAGATAAAGAAAGCGAGAGACAGAGAGAGAGAGAATGAGAGAGGGAGAGAGGGAGAAAGAGAGAGGGAGAGAGGGAGAAAGAGCTAGAGAGAGAGAGAGAGAGAGAGAGAATGAGAGAGAGAGAGAGAAAGAGAGAGACAGAAAGAGAGAGAATGAGAGAGAGAGAAAGAGAGAGAGAGAGATCCCATTAAAAAAAATAAATTCTAAGCCTTGACTTCTAGAATCCTCTTCCAAAATCTGGGAAAAATCGGTCAAAGATTAGTAAAAGAAAAAAAAAAATCCGCTCCGAAATGTGCGTAAAAAATAGAAGCTAAAAAAAACCTACAAAATAGTTTAAAAAACGCGTTGCATTAGAAACCGAAAATGACAGAATGACACTAAAGCCCGCCAAAATACACACCAAGAAATCCAACCAGGAATATGTATAAATTGTAAAAGAAGAAGAAGAAGAAGAAGAAGAAGAAGAAGAAGAAGAAAACACACACCAAAATCGCCAAAAATATTTCGCAAAGGAACCACCACTATTTGGCAACCTTATGATCACGATAAGGCGAAATCGTTACGATTGTCATGCACTAAACGTCATGACTCGGGCAGATTCCTGTGCCAGCATGGGTAAAAAGGAGGAAAAAAAGGAAGAACCAAAGGAAAAGGGAGAGAAAAAAAGACAGAAAGAAGAAAAACACGAAGCAAATTGGAATCTCTGGAGTGTGGCGCCATCTGCCGCGGGTTCTTCAGGAACTTCGAGGCTTTACGGCCAAAGAGCACTCGCTGGCCGAAGGAGACTGTGACACACACACACACATGCATACACACACACACACACACACACACACACACACACACATATATATATTCGTATGTATATATATATACATATACACACATACAGACACACATATACATATATACATATATACATATGCATACACACCCATGGCTATAAAAGCCCCAAATCTTAAAGTCTAAAGAAAGTTCTGCACCGAAAGAGGATATGAAAACTGGTTCTGCATATGAGTGAAGAACGTGAACACCCGACAGAGATTAATGCCAGGCTGAAATAATGGCACCAACAGGGTAAGAAGTGCCAAAGTTGGTGCCGCAAGTTCTGCGGTTGCCGGCCAGAAGATGTGGATTAACGTTAAAATTGGATGCTTATCAGAGTGAGTGACACGTTGCGTTAAGGCAGACATGCCGAGATTAAATGGATACGTACATGCATGCTCGTAAACACACACACACACACACACACACACACACACACACACTCATACACACACAGAAAGAGAGAGAGAGAGAGAGAGAGAGAGAGAGAAAGAGACAGAGAGAGAGAGACAGAGAAAGACAGAGAGAGAGTGAGAGAGAGAGAGAGAGATAGAGAGAAAATAAGAAAGACAGAGAGAGAGAGAGAGAAAGAGAGAGAGAAAGAAAGAGAGACAGAGCTGACGAGGAAAACAACACCTATTGCGCTGACATCACCTCCCGCATTCCAAGCTAGCCCCCCCCCCCTCCCCCGCGTTCTGTATGCATGCGTGACGTCCAGCAAATTGGCATTGGTGTCGACCTGGCGTAATTCACGATCACCGGGAGTGTTTGGCTGTCATAATAACATTAACCCTTTGGCTATTTCGTGAACACAGGCGTCGGGAGAGCACACGACAGCTGTAACTTTATTGGGACACGTAACTGGCGGGTCTGTAGTAGTAAATGTAAAAGGGGTTAGTTAATGGACCTAATTCGTAGACGGAGTAATGGCACAGGGTAGATTGGTGGCCTATGCTGGTGTTTTTTTTTTTTTTTTTTATTCTATTTTTTTTTCTTTTTTTTATGTTTATAGATTCGTGTTGGGAAAGAAGAAGAGAATGATAAAACTTTTATTAGATGATGATGATAATGATCATCATAATAATACTAATGCTAATAATATTGATAACGATGAAAATGATAATAATGATAATGACAATAATAGTGATAATGATAAGAGCAATAATGATAATCATAATGGTAATTGTAATAATAATGATAATAGACTATAGGCTACGTAGAGTCTAAAACATCATCTTTGGAAAATAGATTTCAACAAAAAAAAAAAGAAAAAAAAGAAAAATAAAAGGGTGTAATATAAAATAATATATCTTGTTCACAGATTATTATAAAGATACCAAATTTGACAGACGTGAAACATTAAAAAGGATTACGTAATAGGAAGTCCCATCTTTGTCAATGGATTATCGCGCAACAACAGTCAAATACCATTCCTGAAGTAGGATTAATAGGAATCCCAATTAGCGAACCGGTTGGAGAGTGAGGTTGCCATACCATCTAGACAAGCAGGAAAAGCCGCAACTCCCCCCCTCCCCCCCCCACCCCACCATACTGGCATCACATGGCACTGTAAATGGTCAACCGTCACTTACCTGGCTCGTTGCTGCCTGATTGCATGGTTGAATATCA
>BOPN01005712.1:22500-30000 GCA_017312705.2 Penaeus japonicus | reverse complement strand
GAAGATTATCTTTAATCATCTACTGATTGCTTATTTGGTAGATATTCTTATTATCTTGAGTTTAGTTTAATGATCTTTAATCCTTTGCATTCCTTAGTGGATTTTTTTATTTTTTTATTCGTGTCTCTCTGAACGTGCATGTAAAAGCACAGAACTCAAAATGCATTCGTGAAAGTATATATTTTTTTTCTCCTGTGACCTGCATCTCTCATCGTCCTTCCACTATTCCTTATTCCCAACCTCTCTCTCTCTTGCCCTAGCCCTAACTCTCATCTCCACCTCCTCCCTATTCCATTTCTTCACACCCGACCTTCCCCTGTCTCCCTTCCCCCTACCTAAACCTACCTTCTCCCCAACCCATCACATTCCGGTGACTTCCCATCCCACCTCTATCCCCCACCCACCCCCGCCCTTTGCCCCTTTTTCCCCGCCCACCCTCCCTATTTCCTCGCCCATTCTCCGTCTTTCCCTCGCTCACTATCCCACTTCTCGTTCCCACCCTCTAGCCTTTCCCCTTTCCCCCACCCTGCCTCCCCCTTTCCCTCATCCACCCTCCATCTTTCCCCACCAAACCTCTTCCTTTTCCCCGCCCACCCTCCTCTTCACCCGCCCACCCTCCCCCCTTTCTCCCACCAACCCTCCATCTTCCTCCGCTCACCTTCTTCCTTTTTTCCCGCCCACTCTCCCCCTTTCCCCTGCCCACCCTCCCCCTCTCCCCCACCCACCCTCCCCCTTTCCCCCACCCACCTTCTCCCTTTCCCTCACCCATCCTCCATCTTCCTCCACCCACTCTTCTCCTTTCCCCCGCCCACCCTCCCCCTCTCTCCCACCCACCCTCCCCCTTTCCCCCGCCCACCTTCTCCCTTTCCCTTACCCATCCTCCATCTTCCTCCACCCACTCTTCCCCTTTCCCCCGCCCACCTTACCTCCAAGCGGACAAAAGGAGAGACAAAACCCGACACAGGCTACTCTTAACCAAACAGCGAAGGGAGAATGAAGCGGCGACAAGGTAAACAGGAGGAGAAGCAGCGTAAAAACAGAAAGAGGAACGGAGAGAGGGTAAATAGACGACCGGACACATTCTTGCTTGCTGAGGCAGGGTGTGTGTGTGAGGGGGGGGGGGGGGGAATCTTACCACCATCAAGACTCAGTGAAGGTTGAAGGAGTTTCAACATTTTCTGTAATATAATTTCTAGATTGGGTCCAGTGGAATAATTGGGTGAACTTTCAAGATTCTGTGACGTCATTTCTGGATTTAGAAAGAGTGGGCCCGGTGGGTTAAGTGGGTGAACTTTCAAGATTCTGTGACGTCATTTCTGGATTTAGAAAGAGTGGGCCCGGTGGATTAAGTGGGTGAACTTTCAAGATTCTGTGACGTCATTTCTGGATTTAGAAAGAGTGGGCCCGGTGGATTAAGTGGGTGAATATTTAAGATTCTGTGACGTCATATCTGGATTTTGAAAAGGTGGGTGGGTGGGGGGGGGGGGGGGGGGATAGAAAGGATAGGGCTGGAGAGGGAGTTTGGGTGTACTACGATCTCTTTTGTTATTCCTTCTTTGAACTGAATTAGAAATTGGAAAAAGATGTTGCACAGAAATATTGCACATTTTCTTTTATCTTGCAGTATTCTGTTAGTATGTGAAATGTTTTCGTCTTCTTTCTGTTTCACTTTCTTTTGTCTCTTTCTTTTCGAAACCTATGATTTTTTTTCATTCGTTTTCTTTCTTTTCTTTTCTTTTTTGGAGGTGATTCTCCTTCATCTGAGAGAGAGAGAGAGTCAGAAATATATATATATATATATATATATATATATATATATATATATATATATATATATATATATATATATATATATATATATACACACACACACACATACATGAAAGTTCAACTCCACTTCACATAATGAACAGATATCCCTTTTGAATGCCTTTTTAGCTTCATAATATATTTCGGTTAATTAAATCTTGAAAGCTGAGAAATTCTCCCGCGTTGACTTAGCTCACAAATAGCTATTCAGTTCAAGTCCAAGTGACGATGTGCACAGTGTTTGTTTATTATGCCCACGAGAGTAAACAAATTCTGAAGGGAAGATGAACGAGGGAGAGGGGGGGGGGGGCGTGAATGAGGGGGAGGATGGGGAAGAGGAAGGGAAGTGGGAGGCGTGTGACTCGCAAGGGAAATCATGATGTGATAACTAACTCTCTCTCTCTCTCTTTCTTTCTCTTACATTCCCTTTCCCTTTCTCTTTCTCTTTCCGTGTTTTCCTCTCTCCCTCACTCCTTCTCTCCCCTCCCCCTTCCTATCTCTCTCTCTTACACTCTCTTTCGCTTTCTCTTTCTCTTTCCGTGTCTTCCTCTCTCCCTCACTCCTTCTCTCCCCTCCCTCTTCCTATCTCTCTCTCTTTCTCTCTCTTACACTCTCTTTCCCTTTCTCTTTATCTTTTCATGTCTTCCTCTCTCTCCCTTCCTCCCTTCCTCTATCATTCTCTCCTTCTCTCCTTCCCCCTCCCCCCCCCCTCCCCTCTCTCTCTCTTTCTCTCTCCTTTCCATAGTCAGTCATGGCGTTATATAAAAAAAAAGATGATAATGGCAGGTAATCCAAATTAATTAATCATTTCATTTTTAGGGAACGATTGCTCATTCTTTCCATAGCCGGAATTAATTAAAGAACTTTACTAGTTTCATCTGACTGGAATAATACATAATAAAAAAAATAGATTAAGTAAAAACTGAACCTAAATATCAGAAATTCAGATCACGTCCTTTGAGGGCAACGTTATCCTTCGCAGATTATCTCTAAATATATATTCAAAACGTAACAATCCACACTTCCCTTCGTTTCTTATCTTTTTATCATTTCAATTCGAAATACTTTCAACAATCGAAGCTGATGGCATATCCTTTATTTCGGAAAAAAAAAGTTTTAAAATATCAATATCAATTTCAATTTCGTTCTGCCCTGTATTTCGAGAAGTTCTACTTGAAGGGCAAGATAGGTCAAAGGTCGAGAGAGACCTTGAGAAAATCAGGGTATCTATAATCAACTTCTAACCTTCAGAAAATAGCTAGGGTGCCTGACATTCTGCCTTTGTGTTTTGCCCTTTCTCTCTCTCTCTCTCTCTCTCTTTCTCTCTATCTCTCTCTCTTTCTCTCTATCTCTTCCTCCTCCCCCCCTCCTCTCTCTCTTGCTCTCGACTTCTCTTTCTCTCTCTCTCTTTGGCTTTCCCCTCTCTCCCTCTTTCTCTCTTGATTTTTCTCTTGATTTCTGTTCCTCCATTCCTCTCTCTCTCTCTCTCTCTCTCTCTCTCTCTCTCTCTCGCTTTCTCTCTCTCTCTATCTATCTATCTATCTATCTATCTCTCACACACCTCTTCCAACATGAAAAAAAAAGAAGAATCCATTTTGAATCGTCACATTCATCTTTTTTTTTCCCTGGAGGTCTCGGAGCATTAAGAAAACTCTTCACAAAGAGGAAAATTGTTTAAGTCGTATTGTATTATTATTCCTCTCTCTCTTCTTCCCTCACTCTTCCTCCCTTTCTCTCTCTCTCTCTCTCTCTCTCTCTCTCTCTCTCTCTCTCTCTCTCTCTCTCTCTCTCTCTCTCTCTCTCTCTCTCTCTCTCTCTCTCTCTCTCTCTCTCTCTCTCTCTCTCTCTCTCTCTCTCTCTCTCTCTCTCTCTCTCTCTCTCTCTCTTTCTAAATCTTTATTGGAGGTAAGACAGAAGATCTTTCCACAAAGATATTCGCCAGAGCGTAAAGTGTTGAAACATGCTCTACACTCCTTCGTTTTGTCCCTATTTTTTTTTTTTTTAATCTATTCTATTACTATTATTATTTTTATTACTATTACTATCATTATCACTGTTATTACTATTATTATTATGGTTATCATTAACCTATGATGTACATCTCATTTGTAGAAAAGGGTAATGGAAATAAGTGGTACAGATTGGAGAATGTGAGATGTTTTCGCAAGCGTATAGCTGTATAAACGTATATAAAGACACATAAACTGACACAAACAAACACGCCCACAGACACACACACACACAAAACACACACGCGGACACACACACACACACACACACACACACACACAACAAAAACAACAACAAAGAACGAGTCAAAAACAGAAGGAAGAAAGAATGGCGAGCGGCAGTGAGCTCTCTCGTTCCACAATCGAGCTTGAGCGTTCTGGAGGAGGAGGAGAACCTGGTTAGAACACTACTTAGATATAGGATTTTTCTTGTCTCTTTCTTCTTGGTGTCTTCGTCTCTTTCGCTTTCTTTCTTATTCAGTTTTTCTATTCGCTATTGTATATATATATATATATATATATATATATATATATATATATATATATATATATATATATATATATATATATTGTATAAATGGTTTTTTTTTTATACTAGACTATACTCTCCCTCTCTCTCTCTCTCTCTCTCTCTCTCTCTCTCTCTCTCTCTCTCCCTCTCTCTCTCTCTCTTTCTCTCTTTATCTCTTCTCTATCTCTCTTCCTCTGAGTATATTTCGCTCTATTCTCATCTCCCCTCCTCCCCCCTTCCCCCACTTTCCCTGAATCAGTCCCTCTCCCTCCAACCACCCTCCCTACCCCCCCCACCCCCCAACCAACCCCTTCGACCCCCCATCCCTCTAACAGCCTATAAGACAAACACCACTTTCTTTCCCCGTTTCCCAAGCCTCCTTGTGTTGTAACAAGATGAAGGACCTTATGGAAACCTAACACAATCCTGCCGTCCTAGATTAGGGCGGCGATAGGAAACTCGAATGTCCTATGGGTGGCTGGATATAGATGGTGGAGGTGGAAGGACGTGGGGGGGGGGGGGGAGAAAGAAATGGATAAGGAGTTGAGGAAGATACGTGGATGGGAAAAGATAAGGGTTGGCTTGCCGGTGGTAAGGGAGAGGGGTATGGAAGTAAATTGGAAACGTGAAAGGCAACTGGGTACGTGTTGACTGCCAAAAAAACAGAAACAAAAAAAAAACAAAAAAAAAACAGAGCGACTTTAAAAGACAAGATGACTTTTCTTTCTCGTCTCTCTCTCTCTCTCTCCCTCTCTCTCTCTCTCAATTTGTAACAATGTATGTATGTATGTGTCTATCTATCTATCTATCTGGCTTTACTTGTCTATCTATTTCTCTCTCTCTCTCTCTATCTATCTATCTATCTATCTATCTATCTATCTATCTATCTATCTATCTATCTATCTATCTATCTATCTATCTATCTATCTATCTATATATATATATATATATATATCCACCTCTCTCTCTCTATCTCTCTCTCTTCCTTTTATCCCTATACCTTATTCTAACTGGGTTGGGCAAGAGAATATCCTGGCGATATAGAAGGGGAAGAAGAGGAAGAAAATGAAAGAAGATAAAAGAAGAAGAAGAATAAAGAAGAAGAAAAAGAAGAAGAAGAATAAAGGAGAATGAAAAGAAGAAGAAGAAGAAAGAAGAAGAAAAAGAAGAAGAAGAAGAAGAAAGAAAAAGAAGAAGAAGAAGAAGAAAGGAGAAGAAAAAGAAGAAGAAGAAGAAGAAAGGAGAAGAAAAAGAAGAAGAAGAAGAAAAAGGAGAAGAAAAAGAAGGAGAAGAAGAAGAAAGGAGAAGAAGAAGAAGAAGAAGAAGAAGAAGAAAGGAGAAGAAGAAGAAGAAAGGAGAAGAAAAAGAAGAAGAAGAAGAAAAAGGAGAAGAAAAAGAAGGAGAAGAAGAAGAAAGGAGAAGAAGAAGAAGAAGAAGAAGAAGAAAGGAGAAGAAGAAGAAAGAACTAGCGTCTCATCACCCAATACCTCTGAGAAATACATTAAGAATTAAAGATATAGAGAGAAAAAGTTTCCTAGAAGCTTTAGACAGTCTTAATGATTTCATGCGATGTGAGGTTCATCAGATGTTTGAGAACTATTATGAAGCAAAACTTAGTCTCTGAAAGAAATCATCGGCTAGTGTTTTTTTTTTTTTTTTTTTTTTTTTTTTTGAGAGGGGGGGTCAGGTAAATTTTAGTTCTTGCGTAGTACTTTTGGCGCTGACTACGGTTTATGGTTTAAGATTCTATGGTACAGTTACTTTTGTTATATCATTGCCTTATATTTCTTATCATTATAGTGATTTTTAAACTTGAATATTTTACTTCTCTAAATATTTTCACGGGCACAGACCCTCGTTAATGAAATATAATATTGACTAAAGCTATTTTCTGCAAAACTATGATTCCTTTTTTTAAATCAAAAATAATCAGTGAAAAAATATCACATACAGAGAGAGAAAAAAAAGGCATTTAAAACTTCTAACTCAGAAACATTTTTTTCTTTCTTTCACTTTCGGTGTGAGTTTTCTCTTAGTTTTTCGAATCATTTCTTTAAGGGTACTGTAGATGACCTAAACACTAAGTTTTCTTCTTTTTTTCTCTTCATTTTCTTCTCTAATTTCAATTATATTTATACCTCTATTGTTTGAAAATAGCGAAGTTAGAATGATTCTTTGATATCGCAATGATGAGTAATATATGTGTGACAAAGCAGAAACGAAAGAAAGAAAAAATAAATAATTTAGAGTGTGGTTTAAGAAATACTTTGATGGTTGATTTTCCTATACTTCCCTTTATGGAATTGCATCTCTCTTCTCTTCGCCCAGATGTCTGATACAGTCACAGATGTCAGTCAGTCAATCAATGCTAGACTGTGACGAGAACTTGTCCAATAAGGCTCATAGGAGAACCGCCAACGACAGAAATAGCTTTAACATACCCGGCGGTTCACACGAAACCGGGAGTAAATGTTGTTTCTTTATCAGGTGTGAACCGTACTCTGTAACATGTACTCATGTGAGATGTACTCGAGTCGAACCTCTGTTTTTAGCATTACATCCGAGAGAGAGAGAGAGAGAGAGAGAGAGAGAAAGAGGGTCTGATTTCAATGACTTGCTGCAATTACCCAATCAGAGTGCTAATGCAATCAGGCCTTTCATTGGGACGTTAAAGAAAGTCATAAAAAGGAAGAAAATGAGACACGGAGCGAACACACTAAACTTTGTCGCTCCATTGTCGCTCCGACCCGAGGTCAGTGTTGCCAACCAAACAAGAATGGACTTTGTGACCGGATCGCAATCGGAAAAAAGAAACAAAAGAAAGAAATAAAGAGAAAAGAAGTGGCTAGAGAGAGAGAGAAAAAGACATTTTGTTTTCGATTGAATGAGTGTCTGTTTTTGTAACAATTTAACAGCAAGAGAAATTGAGATATCCGCTTTAGTGCTCCCAAATTAAGTACTAAATTCTAGTATGGCTTTAGCATAGAGCGTTCGACAATTGTAATATTACTCGTTATCTAGAACATGCTTCATTATATTGATCTTTCATTTGCTCATATTGATCTTTTTTACAAGGTACCTTCACGGGGACTAATGTTTTTCAGTTGACCAACAACAGTTGATTACATTTCATCAACCTGCTAGAATAGACTCAGCTAACTAGGTAGTATT
>BOPN01005712.1:10000-20000 GCA_017312705.2 Penaeus japonicus | reverse complement strand
AATACTTAGCGATAAGGGATGGGATTATGATAATGTATACTGCTATTTTTTTCTTCTTCTTCTTTCTTTTCTTTTTTTAAATCCTAGTCTTTATGCACAAGATGTTTTATATATAGGGGGTGCTTCAGTCACAAACTTGTATTTGTAGATAAATACGAATATCAAATTCAAAGAATATCAAATTCAAGACAGAGATATATCCACATCTATAAAAAAAAAAAAAAAAAAAATTGACAACATGAGTAAACGTGGATTGTCTACCTAGTCAGATGTTATTGCATCCTCCAATCTTCTCAGCATCAATCTCCGTAATTTGCGCCATGAAGTAAGCACAGATGAAAACAGTACCGTGGTTATAGTCCTGATTTCTAGGTAAGGATTGGTTAAGTTTTGCGATCAAAGCACAAACCTCTCCTTTAGAGACATATTGTTCTCCTTTTTTTTTGCAATGCTATCGATAAAAATCAATTAAGAACAGTACATTCACACACACACACACACACACACACACACACACACACACACACACACACACACACACACACACACACACACACATATATATATATATATATATATATATATATATATATATATATGTATATATATATATATATATATATATATATATATATATATATATATATATATACACACATACACATATACATATACAGACAGATAGGCAGGTAGACAGGTAGGTAAGTATACAGACGGACAGATATTCCCACGAACTTCAGACCGCCCTCCGTACCCACGCAGGAACCCCTTGGCCCTTCAGCAGAGCGTTGAGGAAACCAGCCGCGCCCTTTCCACGCGATGCCTGGGGTGCCGAGTGAAGTAGCGGGAGTAGCTTGAAGGGCAGGGGGGTGGGGGGGAAGGGAGGTACGGTGGGGGGGGAGAGGGGGGGGGGCTAGGAGGTAACATAAGGGCTAGTAGTTAATAGCACATGTATGTCTAGCTAAAGGGGTGTTGTGTGAGTCAACATGAGACGAAGGAAGGAAGGTTGGGTGAGTCTAGGCAAAGACTTTGGGAGCGAAAAGAGGGGAAAAGTGGCGGGGGATGAATGAAGGGGAACGGGGAAGAAACAAAAGACGGAGGTGAAACCAAGGGGATGTGGACAAATTTTCTTTTTTTTAATCTCGATTTTTGCCCCCTTTTTTAAAATCTGGGAAGGTCGGTAGGGTTATTAGGAATTTGAAGGATATATGAGTAAAAAAATAAATAAATAAATAATATAAAATAGAAGAAAAAATAGGAGGAGTAAAAAAGAATAGAGTCCTAATTGTACCTTGAGAAGTAGCATTAAGTAGATGTTCAGCCGAGTGTTAACAAGACGAAGAGGACACGATGTCTTTCCAAAAGGTAAAGTAGCACAAGAGACAAAGAATAGGAGCAGAAATCGCTCCCTTCTTTGAATTAAATATGTCTATCTTCTCATATGCATTTCCCATTTTTGAAAGAGAGAGAGAAAAAAAACACCTCCGCATTCTTTTTTTTAACTACACTTCTATCAAGTTTACTCTATATTTTTCCCCCCCACGAAATCCTCATTAACAACAACTGCTCTAAAGTTTACAACTTGCTGTATTTTCTCCTCAAGAAGCCGGTGGCAGCGGAAGGAGTTCCAAGGCATGTTAACAAGACGGTTCCTCATTATCACTTTGATGGCCCTCCTTCTTTCTGCGCTAAATAATTAAACGGTTTGAGTATTGTGTGCGTATTTGTCTCTTGTGTAAGTGCAGTCATGGCGGTGTGCGTGCTGTTGTCACGGACTTAACAGCGTTTAAATACTCTATGAAATACTCGTAGTTAGCAACCATCACGTAGTCACGTTGTGTCGTCTCCTTCGGTATTTGGTCTTGGTAGGAATATTATAATTTCGTGATTTGGGGTCAACTTACCTGTGTTGTTTTAGATCTTTTGGTCATCCTTGGGTTGCACGCGGGAGTGTAATCTTTTAACTCTATTGCAGTCGTTTCATTCTCTCTCTCTCTCTCTTTCTCTCTCTCGCTTTCTCTCTCTCTCTCCCTCTCTCTCTCTTTCTCTTTCGTTTTCCGTCTCTGGCTCCTTCTCCCTCTCCCCCTCCCCCTCTATTTCTCTCCTCCATCTCTATCCTCTCCTTCCTTCTCTCTCTCTCTCTCTCCTATATCCAACACCCTTTCCCTCTCTCACTCCTCCCCCTCCCCCCCGAAATCTCTTCCCCCTTCCCCCTCCCCCCCATCTCCTCCCCTTCCCACTCCCCCTCCCTCTACTCTCACGCGTCGGGAAAGTCATTGGAGATCATATCAAACGAGATAAATTTCCCGCTCTAGCAATTACTTCTCAGATTTCAAATTAAGCTGTAGTTCGGGGCGGCACTTTGTTGTAATCCTCTGCAACGCATACCCGAGAATAAAACGTAAATGGAGAGTGATTAGCGATTCAGGGACGCGTGAGTTTGAGTCGATTAAGATCAGGGTAATGCGTTTACGAAAATCGCCGGCTCGTTTTGTGAATGAGTTCGTGTGTTTTGCTGGGACTCCGTGGTTGTTTTATCGCGTGGACTCGTCTTCTTTATTTTCTCGCTTTCTCTTTTCTTTTTTTTGACGCTAAAAAAAGTATGATTATTTCGTAGGATTATCTCGTTTGTGACTATTTTCCGTAGGTGTTGTTCACCGATTTATGTTTTTTTGTTTTTTTTTTAGATGAAAGACAACTAAATTTTGTAGCTGTTTCACCTAACGATCTTGTCTGTGTCTTATATTTTCCAATTCGTTTTGTTTATGCATCTTTGTACGAGACAGTGACTTTCCTCATGATCCTCATGAACCGAGATACAACTTTACTTATGCTTGCCTAACTCGCGCCGACGTCCCGGAAGGTGCTTTCTGGGAGACGCTTGCTTCTCACTTAACGGGGAACCTAATTACGATACCACCGCTGATACGTGAATGCATGCGTGAAAGCACACACACACACACAAACACACACACACACACACACACACACTCACACACGCTCCTGCGTATGTATAAAATGCACATATAGTTATAATACACGGAGATAATACTACACGTAAATACACATGTACACACACACACACACACACACACACACACACACACACACACGAGCAGGCATTTCCAGCCCCACGCACACACGCACACACACACGAGCAGGCATTTCCAGCCCCACGCACACACGCACACACACTCTAACCCTAACCCACGCCCTGTTGATCACAATCCATCGCAAAAAGAAGAAAGAAAATAAGAAAAAAAAAGGGAGGACAATATTGGTGATCAAGGCGTCACACATTAAACGTTCAGATCCCCGGAAAGACTGATAGAAAACGTACAGATTGACACACACATCCGGGGCTTTGAAGCAAGCAACGCAAAGGCGGGTTGATGAGGGACTGTTTTATATATATATGTATATTTTTTTTCTCTCTCTCTCTCTTTTTTTTCTCTCTCTTCTTCTTTTTAGTTATTCCGATTGCTTCATCAAGTCCCATTTAACACGAGACAGTACGTATCCTTAGCGTCTCTTTTGCAGTCATCACGATTTTGCCACATCCATTTGCATTCATTCATGATGATTCAGAAAAGAAGTAAAACTTGATTCACTCGGACGAAGAAAACAAAAACGAAGGAGAGACAAAAGAAAACGCGACAGTAAAGATAGAAATAATCTAAGCCAACCTTCTCGCGTGCAACAGGTGATGTTGACGACCCATTGTCTCTTCAATACAATGCTTGGGAGGAAGATCACGGGAGGCTGTGTGTGTGTGTGTGTCTGTGTGTGTGTGTCTGTGTGTGTGTGTGTGTGTGTGTGTGTTTGCGCTCGAGTGTCTGCGTTCGTATGTGTGTGTGTTTGTGTGTGTGTGTGTTTGTGTGTGTGTGTGTGTGTGTGTGTATCTGGTGTGTGTGTATATGTGTATGTATATATATATATATATATATATATATATATATATATATATGTATGTATGTATGTATGTATGTATATCCATCAGTGTTATTTACGGTGTAGACAGAGGTACAAACGCCTTGAGAATCAAGTCACATATTCCCAGAAACTATATAATTCCTAAAAGAAATCAGTTAGAAGAAAACAAAAAATCACAGATACTTTGAAAGGTTTGCGACAACTTATTCACGCGGCGAGTAAGTTACATTAAAAGATGATGAGACCGTGAAGGGGAAACTTTTAATCCGGCTTTAAACTCAACCTTACTCAAGCTTTCCGGAGTCATAAACAAGCTTCGAACTCAGAGCTATGTGCTTGATCAAACCCCATGAAGCTTAGCTTAATTCCGATTGCCAAATCACCTCGACTTATAATTGGTATTGACGGGGGGTAAAACTTACATTAACTTATCTTAACTTATCTAACACTCACAACCTCACAGCTCACAGGAGTTCAGAACATGTCCCATTTAAACCAACTTCACTAATCATGCTTTTCAAATGTTACAAATCAATTATTCTAAGCCTTTAGGAAGAGTTTTTCTTTCTTTCCTTCTTTCTTTTTAGTTTCCCCTTTGGAATTACTCACCGGAAGAAAACGGATGATGAGCTTTGAACTATTAGATTGAGCGAGTGGGAAAACAGATGACATGAAGTTTGCAGAGTCTGTCAGGAACATGAACACTGGCTTGGGACTTGTTCTTAGTTCTCATCCCCTATCTAGTTGTCTGTTTGTATATATCTTATCCCCTTCTATCACTCTATTTTTTTTTTTTTTTTTTTTTTGTCTCTGTCTGTCTGTTGATTTATCTTTTTTTTGTCTATTTGTTTTATCTCTCTTTCTCTCTCCATTTTTCTTTCTATCGATTTATTCATTTATATGTCTTTTGTCATCACCTCGCTTCCCTCTCTAGCTAGATTCTGCTCCCCTCTATCTGTCTATCTACATTTTATCTATCTCCTTCTACCCTCTATTTGCCCCTTCTCTATTCATCTCTCTCTTTCTGACTACCTCTCTCTCTCTCCCTCCCTCTCTTTCTCTCTCTCTCTCTCTCTCTCTCTCTTTCTCTCTCTCTCTCTCTCTCTCTCTCTCTCTCTCTCTCTCTCTCTCTCTCTCTCTCTCTCTCTCTCTCTCTCTCTCTCTCTCTCTCTCTCTCTCTCTCGCACCTGTTTTTGTCCCATCCAACTCTGCGCGATAAGACACACATTCTGCAGAGAATTTCAAGCCCCCATAAACTTTAATGAAATGCCCGAGCGATGCCATTGAAAATTAACTCTCCTGACAGCTTACTCTATTTTTTTTTTCTTATTTTTCTTCTTTTCTTTTTCGTCTTTCTCTTCCTCTTTTTATATTGGGACTGTTTGTCAACGTCATAAGACTGTTGATTTTCCTCTCACCTCATCAGGAAAACCAAAATTCAGGAGAAGGAAGAGATAAAAGTCATTGAGAATTCATTAAAAAAAATAAAATAAAAAAAAGAAATGAGGGATTCTGAAATTTGTCTCATCTTAGAAACCGTTGCAGCCATTTTGGTTACTTGGATCCGTACAAAAGGATCTAATTAAGCATGGGAATTATTTATCAAGAGGTAAATACTTTGCGCGTCAGGGAGACTAAACACTAAAAGAGTTCGGCAAACATTCGTTGTTCAAAAAATAAGTTTGGATGAGAGGGTGGCGGGAAGACTTGCGTGAAAATGTAGCGAAAGATGGTCGGTTTGGTCGCTCTCTCTATATATCTATCTATCTATCTGTCTACTTATCTATCTATCTCTCTCTTTCACACACACAAACACACATTCTCTCTCTCTCTCTCTCATAAATAAACACACACAAACAGTCACACTCGCTATCACTCTATATATCGCTTATCTCTGCAATTCTTTCCACATCTTCACATTCTATCCTACTACTTTTTACCAGTATTTCCTTCCTTTTTAACTTTTTCTTTTACCGTTGCTACTTGGTATTTTATGCTTTTAGATGTAGGCAATCGCACCCTGTGGAGAAGCATCGGTAGCTTACGTAAAAAAAAAGAAAAATAAATGTTCTCTTTCTCCCTCTATCTTTCCCCTTTTCGCATCCTTCTTTCCTCGTCTTTCCCAGTGGAGGAATACTATCCTCGAAAATACTCTTAGATATTTACCAATACTACAATTCAACAACCGAACAAAACATGCGTGTAAACCTACAACCAAAAACTACGAGAGACGATATCAACAGGATACCTTTACATCAATATCTACTACTCGACCATTAGAACTTCAACCACCTCGGTAGTCGTCACGAGAAAGTCTTTTACGTCACTCGAAAATGTCTTTATCTCGGCGTCCGGTAGTTCTGCGGGACCATTAGGGTGGGGAGAGAGTGGGAGACGAAGGGGGGAGAGGAGGGTGTGTGTGTGTGGTGTCTTTCTAGTGTGGTGTCTTTCTAGGCATCGAGAACAATGCCCTAGCCGTGCATAACAGGGGCTTAAGACCTAACAGACAGTTGGAGATTGTTTCGGCAACAATACGTCGGCTCTATTACCGAAACGTAATCCGGATGAAACGGCACAGTTTCGCTGTCTCGTTAGTTCTTCGGGCTCGGGAATAAACCTCGGCGAGCCTCGTCCCAACGCGGAGGGATAACTGCGATAATGATTTTCTGAAAGAGGGAACATATAGTGGCCGATCGCGATTGACTGACCGAGCGGAGGCCCATTATCTGGAATCTCTTGCTGCAAGAGGCTGGCGTAACCTACAGTCGGCCTCGAACCTGAGACAAGCATACAAACCTCGCCTCTCGAGTATACAGAAGAGATGGTGTAGGAAACAGGAATCTGGATCTGGGAAGATAGATTTCTCTTTGTATGCTAAATTCAGAGCCGTGATAGACATGTTCATGGTCGTGATAGACAGATTCAGAGATGCGATAGACAGATTCAAAGCCACGATAGACAAATTCACAAATAGATAGACAGATTCACAATCGTGATAGACAGATTCAGAGATGCGATAGACAAATTCAAAGCCGCGATAGACAGATTCACAGATGCGATAGACAAATTCACAGATAGGATAGACAGATTCACAACCGTGATAGACAGATTCAGAGATTCGATAGACAAATTCAAAGCCGCGATAGACAGATTCACAGATGCGATAGGCAGATTCAAGGCCACGGTAGATAGATTCACAGCCGCGATAGATTGAAGTCGCTGATCCCAACGACCTAATCACGATGTTTTTCTCTTTATATTTTCCCCGCGGAGGTATTTTAAGAATGGTTTAGGAAAAAAGTTCAAAATAAGAATTTCTTTTAATCGACTCGCTATTCATAATTCACCTTTGGTAAAGTGTTCAGTTGAATCTTGAACTATATTCTGTTTTTAAATTGACGTTCCTCCATAATGGAAATATTGAGCAATGTTCTCTGACGTCTGCAACAGCGCCTTACATATGTGGAATTGAAAGTTTTAAGTATTATGTATTTTAGATATTGTTTTCCAATGAGCAAGCATACGGTTGGAAAAAAGAAGAAGATAAAAACAAACAAAATAATATGTACACTGAAGTATTCCCTCTGGTTCATGAAGAAGAGAGAGAAAAACAAACCATATACAAAAAAACTTTCAGGTTATTAAACAAATATGAGCTTTATATAAATCTAAATAAATAGGTTTTAACGACCGCGTGAGCCCGTTAAATTACTTAAGTATACGGTTAAAAGGAACACGTAATGAAAACGAAGGAGACCTCCAGCAGGTTCGCTAATAAATGTAATTTACATGATGTTTATATTAGGCTTCTGGACGTTAGTTGTCGTCAAGGGATTTCCACCTTATGAACAGATAAATACAGGGATCTGGCCAACGTTACGGCTACTTACAAAGGATTTTGTAAGTTGTGCTATGTAATGCTTGTGCTTCTATCTCTTTATATCTCTTTCTTTTACTCTCTTTCCCTCTATCTCTTTCTCTCTCTCTCGTCCTCTCTCTCCTTGTGTGTGTGTGTGTGTGTGTTTATCACTCTCTTAGCCTCATCCCCCCATCTCTCTCTCTCTCTCTCTATCTCCCTCTATCTATCTATCTATCTCTCTATCTCTCTCTTACCCTCATCCCCCTCTCCCCCGCCTCTCTCTCTCTCTCTGTCTATCTGTGTATCTCTCTCTTACCCTCATCCCCCTCCCCCCCTCCCCCCTCTCTCTCTCTCTCTCTCTCTCTCTCTCTCTCTCTCTGAGACTAAGAGAGAGGAAAAGGTATTATCGGAACTCCTCAAGTAAGTTTATTCTCATCACCAAGAGTGACTCGCATCTTCGACCGTTCAAACCTTATCTGTTGAACAAACTTCGTACGTTTCTGTTGTTGATTTTAGGTCTCTCTTTTATTGTAACTTGACCTTTTGTTCCTTCATTGTCCTTGACTTCTTCTCCTTACTTCACTTTTTTTTATCTCTCTGTTTCCGTCTGTCTGTCTGTATTGATTGGTAAAGATATAAAAGATGTCAAGTAAACATTCTGAATAACCTATAAAAGATAGATAGATAGATAGAGATAGATTGATAGCTAGATAGATAGGTAGGTAGGTAGAGAGAGAGAGAGAGAGAGAAAGAGAGGGAGAGAGTCTGGTCCCCTGCACCCCCTCCCCCTGCCCCCACCATCCCGCACTACCCCCACCTCACCCTCCAGGTTATGTCATCCTTGATCTCGGCCTCATCACTTATAGAACTAAAATTTTGTATTCCTCCCCCACCCTCCCCTCCTCCCCCTTACTCCCATACCCTCTTTCGTCTCCTCTTTCTCTCAACCCTATACTCCTACCCCTTTCTTCAGCCCCTCACCCCCTACCCCCCAGCTCACACCTACCTCCAACCCCACCAGAAACCCCAACCCATACATCACCCTATCCTTCCCTCTTATTCTCTCTCCCTCTCTCTCTATCTCTCTATCTATCTATCTCTCTGTCTCTCTCTCTCTCTCTCCTCTCTCTCTCTCTCACTCTACATCTCTCTCTCTCTCCCTCTCTCTCTCTCTCTCCTCCCTCTCTTCTCTCCTCTTTCTCCAGGTTCCATCGCCATTATCTCGAATCGGGACATTACAAAAGAAAAGGAAAAAAAATATTAATCACATGATGGTCTCACTTCATTGACATCAAAGAGTATGTTGTTCAAGCCCCTGCGGCCAGATAGCGAGATAGCCTTAGACTGAGGATGGGGGACATTTTCTTAATTTCATTTTAAGGGTCTTTGTCTCTTCCTCTCTCTTTCTCTTTTATTTCTCTAGCTTTCTCAGTTTTTTCGTGTTTTTTTTTCTTGTTTTATCTCTCTCTTTTTCTATCTCTGTCTATATATATTTTTTCTCTCTCTTTCACTGTTTTCCTTTCCTTTTTCTATATCCTTGTTTTTGTTTTTGCTTTAGCTACCCCCCCCCCCTCTCTCTCTATCTCTCAGCGGAGAAACTGATAAAGTAAAACCGTTGCCGAAAGAAAAGAAAAAGCCACCACTCAACATTACAAGAGCAAGTGAAGAAAACCATATTTCACACTTGCTAAACACACTGTTCAAATGTTCTTCTTCTCAATTGCTCTGCACGATTGGCGTTTTCAGAACAAACTCAGCAATAATCGTAGCAACACTAGAGGCTTGTGTGAGTGCAACTTCGAAGATTCAGAGGAAAACTAAAAGACTATGGGTGGAAATGGCATCCCTTTTCTCTCTCCACAGCCTCCTTCGAACATCAAAGGAGTGGTTAATTTTGAAGTTTTTTTTCTTCTTCTTCTAAGTTCTTTGTCAAACATGTTTTCCCCGCTTTTACGTAAATTTGCATCGTATAAAAACATAATGACTGTGAGGCTAGGATGAAAAAGTAGCCAGACGGAGATGAGAGAGATAGTAAGAGGGAGACAGAAAGAGAGAGAGAGAGAAAAAAAAAGAAATCTCGACAAAGAAGACGCATTTTTTTGTTCCAAAGTTACTAACATGAAAGGGAACTTCTCTCAACTCAGGCGTCACATCCAACACCTCCACAACAGAACCCTGAACTAAAGATACCCGAAGAAGTCTTCATTT
>BOPN01005712.1:0-5000 GCA_017312705.2 Penaeus japonicus | reverse complement strand
GTCTTAGCTTTCTATATTTTCTGTTTTATCTTATCTTTCTCTTTCTCCTCCTTTCTTTTATTTTCTATTTTTCTTTCTTTCTCTATTTCTTTTCTTTACTACTCTCTTATTCTTATTCTCTTTTCTTTATTTCTCTCTTTCTTCTCCCTTTTTTTCTCTCATTTTCTTTACTTAACTTTCATTATTTATTTATCTGTTTATTAATTTGCTCGTTCATCTATTTATCTATTTGCTTGTTTATTCATCCTTTCACTTTTTCGTGTTTTACTTTATTTCATTTCTGTCGTTTTTTTTCGGCTTCATCTACAAAAAATAATTCATTTGAATCCTTGATCAATTAGAATCATAAATTATATATTTTCTTTCGTTGTTCTACTTTCTTTTTATTTTTTTTATTTTTTTTTATTGGCCTTGTTGTAGGGGGGGTTAGGGGGTGGGGGCTGAAGAGAGTTAGGGTATATGATTATGAAAAATGGAGGGTTTGGGGAGGGGGGGAAAGGAGGAAGGGGGATAGGGATGTTAGGGCGAAGAGAGGGGAGAGAGATGAGAAGATGGAACAAGAAATGGAGATGGTAGACAGAAGGGAAGAATTGAGCGAGAGGAGGTGGGGGGAGAAATGAAGAGAGGGAGAGAGAGAGAGAGAGAGAGAGACAGAGACAGAGACAGAGACAGAGACAGAGACAGAGACAGAGACAGAGACAGAGACAGAGACAGAGACAGAGACATATAGACAGAGACAGAGACAGAGACATATAGACAGAGACAGAGACAAAGACAGAGACAGAGACATATAGACAGAGACAGAGACAGACACATACAGACAGCAAAACACACAGACAAACAGCCAGACAGACCACGAAGCAGAGTACCCTCAAAACAAACAGGAAATAAAATAAACCAAAATTTCAATCAAGGAAAAAAACAGACAACGACCGAAGGGGAAAAAAACACAACAGACAAAACAACGACCGAGAACCGAGAATGCGGGAATGAGGGGAAATCGCGAGTCAAGGATACACAGAGAAGTGCTAACGAGGTGTGAGTAATGACCTCACCACCTGCACCTGCGGCACTGGAGGACGGGGTCAAAGATCAAGCCAGGTCAGAACTTACTGAGCTGTTTATTAGCATGCCCGCAAAAGGGCTCTAATGGAGGGAGTGAGGGAGATAACAGCGAGGGGAAAAGAAAAAAAAAAAAAATATATAAATATTGATCGCTAAAATAAATTATTAAAAATCAACGGATCATAAGTTTGAATGATGGTTGTGACACTAATAAAACTGCAAGTCAGGTTGATACAACTTATACAATTCGATAAAAATGACTAATAATTATAACTGAAGCTGTATTAAGACTGCAACAGTATTTCTCTTGGTAAATATAATAATAATGATAACGATGATAAGGAAATGATGAGCATGAAATAAAGTAATGATAATGCTAGCAATGGTAATAATGACGATATTGAAAACATTAATACCAATGATTTTAATGATAATTACAATGTTATTTGTTGTACTCTTAGTAGTATTAATAACAACAACAATAAAAATAACCACATTCTCCACATCACTTGTCTGATATTGCAATTAAACCTAAAGGGTTGCAAATAATTTAAAAAAAACATACCAACACCTTTCAACGTAATTTCTACTAATAAAGTTATTCAATAACAATTGTTCAATAAGTCAATATCACGTTATACTAATATAGTTGTTCACGCTGAGAGTTCTTCAGTCGAGAGGCCATGCATGACTCGTGTCTCCATTCGTTGCAATAATGATAAGCCAAATAAAAGCTCGCAGATTATGCCGTCACGCTTGGGCTGTGCGAAAACCTTTGCTTTATTTGTGTGTGTGGGGTGTGTGTGTGTGTGGGGGGGGGTGTTTGTGTGTGTGGGGTTGTGTGTGTGTGTATGTGTGTGTGTTATATCTATTTATCTCCATGATATATATGAATATATATATATATATATATATATATATATATATATATATATATATATATATATATATATATATATATATATACATATATCAGTGTTTGCTTTAGCATGGCATATATATCCGTCTATTCACACTTCCTCATATAAATACAGATTTACTCTCTCTCTCTCTCTTTTTATCTATCTGCCTCTCTCTCTCTCTCTCTCTCTCTCTCTCTCTCTCTATCTATCTATCTATCTATCTATCTATCTATCTATCTATCTCTCTATCTATCTATCTATCTATATATCTATCTATCTCTCTCTCTCTCTCTCTCTCTCTCTCTCTCTCTCTCTCTCTCTCTCTCTCTCTCTCTCTCTCTCTCTCTCTCTCTCTCTCTCTCTCTCTCTCTCAATACACACACACATATATATAGGTAGATAGATGGATAAATACATAGAAAGACAGATAAATAGATAGATAAATATAAATAGATTCAAAAAATCACATAAAACATAGACACATAAACAGCAAAAAATAAAAAGGATAGCACGCCCCTTCAATCCCCCCATCCAACCAACCCCACTCCCACTCCACCCCCCCCCCCACCCCCACCCCCACCCACCCATCCCACCCCCCGCCCCCCGCCGGCTCCGAGCGAGCCACCCGGAAGTCGGTGATTATCGGCCATGATGTCCAATTGGCGCGCGGGTGTTAGCGGCCTTGTTAGCCTCGTCTGACCTTCCTTCCTCACCCTTTGCCCTTACTTAACACCTTTTGTGTCTCTCGTTCGACCCTTCATTCCTTCCTTCCTTTTTTCTCCTTCTTTCATGTCTTTAATCTTTTCCTCTTCTCCTCCACCTGTTCCTTCTCCTTGTCTTTAACTTTTTCATCTTCTCCTTCTCCTTCTCCTCCTGTTCCTCTTTTCCTCTTCTCCTCCTTCTCCTTCTCCTCCTTCTCCTGTTCCTCTTTTCCTCTTCTTCTGCTTTTCCTCTTCATCCTGTTCCTTTTTTCCTCTTCTCCTCCTTCTCCTTTTCCTCTTCTCCTCCTTCTCCTTTTCCTCTTCTCCTCCTTCTCCTTTTCCTCTTCTCCTTCTTCTCCTTCTCCTCCTTCTCCTCCTTCTCCTTCTCCTCCTCCTCCTCCTGTTCCTCTTTTCCTCTTTTCCTCCTTCTCCTTTTCCTCCTTCACCTGTTCCTCTTTTCCTCCTCTCCCCCTTCTCCTTTTCCTCCTCTTCCTCCTCTTCCTCCTGTTCCTCTTTCCGCTTCTCCTCCTTCTCCTTCTCCTGTTCCTCTTTTCCTCCTCTTTCTTTATTTTCTCTCTTCTTCTTCGTTCTTGCTGTTGGATTTGTTGGTGTTTTCGGTTCCTGGTCGTGTCCTTTTTATTATTTTTTTGTGGGTTATATCGATGTTATTTTGTCTATTTTTTTTTTTTAGTTCCTCCTCTATCTGTTTCCCATTTATCTACGTGTTCTTCTTTCATCGTTTTTATCTTTTTTACGTTCTTCCTCTACACTTCCTTTCTCTCATTTTGTTTTCTCATTGTTCTCATTTTCCCTTCTCACATCTTATTCGACCTGTATCTAATATCTTTTATCACATATCTTTTATTACACAATAATAAATAGGATAATATCCGTGAAAAAAATACATAACCGACAACCTCTTCACGCTATCCATGTCAAAATCCAAGATACAAATATTTACTTTATTTGTAAATTGGCTAATAATTGCCCTGTCAAATTACGAGTTGTCTTAGAAATCGGTACCAGATCTGAGGTCATCGGGTGTGACGACCTGTGCTGTGACCTGACCTTTTTAGCTGTCCTGTGTCATCTAACCGAGCTTTGGTGACCTTCATTAACTTGTATGATTTGTGTTGGGGTCATTTCTTGTGTGTGTGATTGTATTGGTGATGTTTTGATGTAGAGAAGTGATAGATAGGATTGTATTTGTTAAGATATAGCTGTGATAGTAATATGTTTTTGAGATTGCATATATATCTTCTATATATTTTTGAAGATAATTCTGATAGGGGAAAAAAAAGGGTCCAATAAACTCATTTTCTATGGCTGTTAGATGGTGGGGGTGCCTATTCTAATTTTCATGATGACCGGACTTAATTTGTCACTTTAATATACTCATGAATATATCTGTTTCCTTTTAGATAAAAAAGGACATAATAATTACTGTAATTTTTGTTCATCTTTTATAGTCGTGATCTTGTTGATGTTTTAAGAATCGCAATAAAGGAAAAGGTAATTGCTTATATAGTGTAAATGTCACATGTTATTAAGGTTTGTTATTTTCAAGAACGTCGTGTGTTCTTGTGAATTGCCTTATTATTTTTGTTTTGTTATTGTTTGATTGGTTGATTGATATGGACTTACTTTGATTCTATGCATTGATTGATTTATGATTTATCAGTGAAGTATTAATGTACGTGTTATATGACATACGAAGATACAAACACATTCACACAAGCACACACACAAACACACACACACACACACACACACACACACACACACACAAACAAACAAACACACACGCACACACAACACACACATCACTCGGATCAGCGGTACTTGGCTATGCAAACCACTTAATTCATTTAAAAGGCGATCTTTAGTAAAAGCATCACAGACCTAAATACGGAACACAAAATAACCCTTAACCAACCTCAAAGTAAATTGAATAACTGTCATTCATCCTGGGTCCTCAGCATCCTCTGGGGGATATAGGATGTGTGTTTTGCTGATCCTGAATGCTGCTCCTTAAGGGGACACTTAGTTAGGTTTGAAATTTTGCATTCGCGAAAAAAAAATCTCTCTCTGTTTTATTTATTTATTTATTTATTATTATTTTTTTTGGGGGCGGGTAGGACTCGCTGTCTATCTGTATGCTTTTTTCATTCTCTCTATATATATTTCGTCTCTCTCTCTCTCTCTATCTCTTACATTCTTTCTTCCTCTTTTTTAGTCTGTCTCTCCCTCTCTTTCATTCTCTCTCTCTCTCTCTCTCTCTCTCTCTCTCTCTCTCTCTCTCTCTATCTCTCTCTCTCTCTCTCTGTCTGCC
>BOPN01005711.1:85000-90000 GCA_017312705.2 Penaeus japonicus | reverse complement strand
TCTAGATAGGCAGATTTAGTAGACAGGGTGATTTTTTTCCCAATTATAGGCGTCATGGTTGGTACTTTTTGTTTTGTTACAACCACGAAGGCATGATACAAGTTGAAGGAAACTGTCTTTCGTCTAAGATCAGTGGAAATATACTTATACGTCCAAACTCCTTGATGCTTGGGATGAGCTTTAAGAACCAAATCGGGTCTTTCGTATTTAGTACTAACGTAGTTTCGTGACCAGAAATAATGCCCAGTTGCTCCAAAGTCAGTTGCGTCCTTAGCAAGAGTTAAATCAGCTGTAATTCTTAATTTCTTGCCTTCAGCTATGCGGAAGATGTTTGGCTTTGTTTTTATTTCCTCCCGCAGTATCTTGTCAGTATGCCTGGGCCTTATAACACCACTCTTTCCGTATCTTGCCAGTGTCATTGGCATACTCCTTTGAAAAGAGCGAGATTTTGGCATTTCATTTGTATTTTGCCTTTCGTTAGAGGAGGGCGGTGACTGGTTGACTGGTTGACTTTCGTTTGCGGCTATATGTTTCGGCTATGTATCATTTTGGTTTCGTGAAAATGTGACTTCAGGTTTCGGCTTTGTACCACTTATAATAGTCGGGGCTGTGGGCATAATCAAATATTACTTAACGGGGATAAAAGCGTTGGAACCTCCTATCCTTGCTCGAAACTCCCAAATTTCTCGCTCCTTGTGTCCGGCTTTTATCGATAAATCTGTCTGTAAAAATGTGAGCGACGTTTTAGTATCTTGAAAATGGTTTCTATTACGGAACCAAACGCCGCCCTTTCGGGTATTTGCAAATAGATGTGAAAGGTAACCAATATTCCCTGTCAGTGTGAACCTGATCCCCTGCATCGGTCTCAAGTGAGGTACTTACTCTCTTGTTATAACAACTGAAACATAATAGAGGGAGATATTTTTAGTTCTCTGTTTCCAGTCGGGCAGGAGGTAATTGTAATCCCAGATCCCTTCGTCTTTGTCTTCAACCTTAATAACTTCTTATTTGGAACTCATTTCAGTTATTGGGTAACCGTTAAATGACCAATAGAATCTGCCACCCTTGTACTTCTTAACGGTTTTTTCAGCGTGGGGATAGGTTGCACGTAATTTAATTCTGCCACCTTCTTCCACACGTAATGTCTCGCCTTTATCTTGAAATATTTATTTCGACGATTCAGTGATACCCTTGAGTTGTTTATCATCACAAGGATTCGAGTTACAATTGATGGTATTTTCAAAATTCCCGGGACAAGATTCTAAACTCATAGGGTTAGGATAGGGATTGTCACATCGACGTCTCTGCCTCATCTTGCCAATGCCACAGGGACGAGAACAATTCGAAATGCGCTCCCAAGGCGACCATCCACCCTAGTGGAAGTGAGTTAGGCTAAGCTATGTGTCGTTGTTGATTACAGCAAAATATAAGTCGCCGATCAAGTCATGGATAATCAGATGCTCCGCGTAATGATCAGTTATGGTTGATACATTGCATTCTCCGAATTACACGTAGGCTTCACCTTTGTACTTGGTTTTTTAGGTTTATTTGATGTTAAATTGGTAATATTTTACATCTGGTGGTAACTTGCATTGTGAAGTGTTCAATCCTGCGCTCAATGAGAAGTTTTTGAAAGTTATAGCGACTACTGAGTTATTGTACACCACAGACCACAGGGTAACAACGAAATGGCTCACCTCTGTCATATTAACAACCCGAAAATTAAATTGTTTATTTTCGAATAAGTAAAGTCTTGTGTTATCTAACACATTACCCATTTTGAGAATCTCGTATGCGTCCTGAGTATAATCATCCTACTTAAACTTGATTTGCATGACCTAAGATATGTTTAAAGCAGGTGCGCATGAGAAGAAACGAACGAATCCCAAATGACCAAAATCGGGGAAGGCGTGTATAAGCTCGCCCTCTTTCAGTATAGCCCATGACGTTAACGTTTAAATAATTTTGTATTCAGTGAACATATCATGTCTATATAACATATGTCTGTGAGTTAATGTTATATTTGAGTCAACTTAAACCTAGTTTCGCTAGATGCGCATTACGGCTTGTTCTACCTTGTCCTCTGAGTGGAAGCCGATGCAAAGTACACCGAGCTATGAGTTGGATGGGCGTAGGTGAAATATCATCTCCTTCTTGCCATTTAACTTCGTGTGGACTTTGTTGAGAGTCTTCGTTATCGATAAATACCGTAAGTCTACATAAACAGAATGGCCTTTTAGATCACTGCACAGTGTTGCGCTGCACAATTATCTCATTCCAGTGCCCACTTCACAAGAACGACCAAAGGGGTTATATATTTCCGGCTTGTTATGACATACTTCTTGAATGTTCACCCACGCCCCGCACTGCAATCCAGAATCGGTCACATTTGACACCGGGGCAAGATCGCCTGCCATATTAAAGGAACATGATGAATCTATTAATTACTTACAGTCATATTGCTTACATTTTATATCAATGTACCTTGTACTTATACAGTAGGTACCGCTTTTATCTTTCTTATTATAGCAAAAATTCTGTATTTGGTATGATTCTGTTTTTCTATACTTCTGTATTTTGGCGTTGTCCCAAAGAACACATCTTGTAGGACGAATTACCTTATATATGTCTTTTAAATAACCCCACTAGACATATGAGTAGTCAGTTTCACGTGAGTAATTATATCTGCAAGTCTACTGGAAAGCGTTGTGTTTATCAGGAGTACATCCATTCATTATCACTTTCCATTCTAAAGGTGGGAAATGTGTTCTTTTCCTGGTATAAGGGACTGCGAGATGGAAAAGTCGATAAGTCGCGTGTCCCCTTATCTTAAATTAATATGAGTTTTGTTGATGATAAAGATGGATAAATCCACCAGAATAGGTATAATTAACGACCAGTTCAAAATGATCGCCCTCGATGATTTCATTCATTGACATTGACTAATAACGTTCACGACAACCGGCCATGTAGCCTTATCTACTGAGAGCCTTGAATTTTTCACATTGTCTAAACTAAAGCCAAGTCTTGTGAATAACGATTTCCATACCGTATACATTATTCTTCATATGCTTATGCTCTTTTATGGCAACGTTCAAAAAAACTGCAACGACAGGTGTAAACAAGAATTAGAGATGTAATTTTCTTTCAGCAGAACCAGGAAGGTTAATTGGGACTATCTTAGTTTGAAGTCTGCCATAGCCGGCAGGAGACGAAACGCGCTGTGGTTATGGAATGTAATGTGATGAGTCAGCTAATGGTACGACGAGCTGTACCGGGAGAGGAATAAAGTCTTCGTATGGTTATGGGTTCATAATCAGTTGTGGACATCGCCAAACTTATGAATTTACCGATTCTAACCCAAGCAAGAAAGTCGATTCAGAAACCCCAGCGAACATAATTTGGGTGGGTCTGAATTCTGTCACATACTCTGGTAATGGAATAGTAGCCACAGGTATTATTTATCCTACGGCCATAATTTAGACTTAAGTATTATTAACCGTTATAACGAGCCTCAACCACGAATATAGAAAAAGTTTAGGGAGGTACATTTTCACACTGCCTCTTGCAGCTCTATGTTTAGTAGTAAGGTCACGAAAGTGATAATCAAGTTCTGAAGACTTCGTCTTCAGAATCATATTAAAGTATCGGGACTCTGATACAGTGTTTATAAGTGCTATTCGATAAATGCCCTTCTTTTTATAGGTCGTAGCTCTCATTCTGAAGGCAATTGCAATCTTGTTAGAATCCAAACTCAAAAGGGTCTATGGGATTTAGAAGCACTGAAATCCTACATAATTTCTCCAAGGTGTAAAATAATGGCACATAGGCAGAATCACAAATGTGGGTATGTAATATGTTTCCCCGAATTATTCAACTTTATTCATCAGGCCGTCTAGGAGAGGAATATCACAAGGTTTAATATGTAATACCTTTTTACCATTTACTTTTTCTTCTTCCCCTCTCCAGAGTCCTCCATAATGTGGTTTAGTGTACAAGTGTGAGACTTTAGGACCGCACCTCTTGTGATCGCCTTGCTAGTGTATAGATTTATCAACGAACCCTCCATGCTGAGATCCTTCATAATCCACAATGTACTCTGTCAACTAGCCGCAAAATTTTGGTAGATATTTTACATCCGACATGGGTGCTGCATCTTCGATATTTCCCATAAATCGGCATTGACCAGCTCGACGTTTTATAGCCATGTCAGTGGCAAAATTCCACTCTGGGAACTCATGGTACCTCACATAACTGATACTGGAGGCCAGCGAAAATAAACAAAATAAAACAACTATTAGTTTCATATTATAGCTTATTAATTAATCCTACAATTACTGATTACAATGTGGACAAAGAAGTTGTGTGTGGTGTGTGTGTATGTGTGTTTGTTTTTGTTTGTGTGTGTGTGTGTGTGTGTGTTTGTATGTGTTTGTATGTGTGTGTGTGTCTGTCTGTATATGTGTTTGTATGTGTGTTTGTATGTTTGTATATATATGTGTGTATGTGTGAGGCTCTGTATGTGTGTTTGTATGTTTGTTTGTATGTGTGTGTGTGTGTGTCTCTGTATGTGTGTTTGTATGTTTGATTGTATGTGTGTGTGTGTTTGCATGTGTGTGTATGTGAGTGTGTTTGTGAGTGTGTTTGTGTGCGTGTGTGTGTGTGCATGAGTATGTGTGCTGTGTATGTATGTGAGTGTGTTTGTGTGTGCGTGTGTGTGTTTGCATGTGTACGAGGCTCTGTCTCTGTATGTGTGTTTGTATGTCTGCGTGCGTTTGTTTGTGTGTGTTTGTTTGTGCATGTGTGTGTGTTTGTCTCTGTATGTGTGTTTGTATGTCTGTGTATGTGTGTATGTGTATGTATATCATATATAATTAATCCTACAAATACTGATTTCAATATGTATATCTTGGACAAAGAGATTGTATGTGTGTGTGTTTTTGTTTGTTTGTGTGCGTATGTGTGTGTGTTTGTATGTTTGATTGTATGTGTGTGTGTCT
>BOPN01005711.1:50000-57500 GCA_017312705.2 Penaeus japonicus | reverse complement strand
CGTCAATGGCCTTTTCTCTAACGTCAATGGCCAATTCTCTAACGTCAATGGCCGGTTCTCTAACGTCAATGGCCTTTTCTCTAACGTCAATGACCAATTCTCTAACGTCAATGGCCAATTCTCTAACGTCAATGGCCGGTTCTCTAACGTCAATGGCCAATTCTCTAACGTCAATGGCCGGTTCTCTAACGTCAATGGCCAATTCTCTAACGTCAATGGCCGGTTCTCTAACGTCAATGGCCTTTTCTCTAACGTCAATGGCCGGTTCTCTAACGTCAATGGCCAATTCTCTAACGTCAATGGCCGGTTCTCTAACGTCAATGGCCAATTCTCTAACGTCAATGGCCGGTTCTCTAACGTCAATGGCCTTTTCTCTAACGTCAATGGCTTATTCTCTAACGTCAATGGCCTTTTCTCTAACGTCAATGGCCTTTTCTCTAACGTCAATGGCCTATTCTCTAACGTCAATGGCCTTTTCTCTAACGTCAATGGCCAATTCTCTAACGTCAATGGCCAATTCTCTAACGTCAATGGCCACTTCTCTAACGTCAATGACCAATTCTCTAACGTCAATGGCCAGTTCTCTAACGTCAATGGCCTTTTCTCTAACGTCAATGGCCAATTCTCTAACGTCAATGGCCGGTTCTCTAACGTCAATGGCCAATTCTCTAACGTCAATGGCCAGTTCTCTAACGTCAATGGCCAATTCTCTAACGTCAATGGCCAGTTCTCTAACGTCAATGGCCACTTCTCTAACGTCAATGACCAATTCTCTAACGTCAATGGCCAATTCTCTAACGTCAATGGCCGGTTCTCTAACGTCAATGGCCACTTCTCTAACGTCAATGGCCGGTTCTCTAACGTCAATGGCCTTTTCTCTAACGTCAATGGCCAATTCTCTAACGTCAATGGCCGGTTCTCTAACGTCAATGGCCTTTTCTCTAACGTCAATGACCAATTCTCTAACGTCAATGGCCAATTCTCTAACGTCAATGGCCGGTTCTCTAACGTCAATGGCCAATTCTCTAACGTCAATGGCCTTTTCTCTAACGTCAATGGCCAATTCTCTAACGTCAATGGCCGGTTCTCTAACGTCAATGGCCTTTTCTCTAACGTCAATGGCCTTTTCTCTAACGTCAATGGCCTTTTCTCTAACGTCAATGGCCAGTTCTCTAACGTCAATGGCCTTTTCTCTAACGTCTCAGAAACACACGTCTGGATCTTACGAAGAATGGGAGAAAATAGACATAGTTTCAGAGGGCCTTTTTATTTCTACAAAAATAACATGAAACAAAAGAAGTGTTTATAACTAGGATAGGCTTCTTTTTTTTTTTTTTTTTTTTTTTTACATAGTTATATTGAGGTATAAGGCCTAGAGAGTGTGATTGATATGAAGTGTGTATTATTAATATTATAGATACCTGGTCTGTGAAATGGTTTATCTTTTTCCCCTTGTCTCCACACACCTTCGGGGAAGTGTTATGATACAAGAAAATATTGGTATTTAGATAGATAGAGAGAGAGAGAGAGAGAGAGAGAGAGAGAGAGAAGGGAGATAGATTGATAGATAGACTGATAGATAGAGAGAGAGAGAGAGAGAGAGAGAGAGAGAGAGAGAGAGAGAGAGAGAGAGAGAGAGAGAGAGAGAGAGAGAAATAGAATGTTTATATTATAGATATAACTTCAGACATCACACAAAGAGAAAAAAAATGCATATCTATCATTACAGAACTAAACAGCAAATATATAATTCAGTTGAATGTTATAATAAGAACAGAAATTAACCTAACAATGACTAACAGTATTGTGCATATATATAAACATATTTCCAAATCTGCACCTGATAATAGGTTAACTCAGGCCGAGATTATCAGATCAGAGGTTATAGGAAATACCTATAAAATAAATCTTCCGTAACAAATATCGTATCAATATTTGATGGACATATCAGACAATTTATCAGAATGCAGAACAAATATTACTAGAACATGTCCGACAATCTACGTTTCTTTAGCTGAGTGTCCACTTCTAATATATAAAGCAAAACAACACGCTCTAAGTACACCTGCTACGCCAGAAAAAAAAGAGAATTAGAAGAATGAAAAAGAGCAAGGATTAATCATTCTTTATCAGAAGTGTTGTATCCTAAAGAAACACTGTTGGATCCCACTTCCCTAACAGTGTTTTACGATACGTTAATCTGTTAAAAGTGCAATCCTTTTCGAACACTTATTATACGTCAGCAGGTAGATGTGAAAAATAAATACACGGTTGAAAATTCACAATTTTAACCGTAAATGTCAATCTTTGGTCCAGAAATCGCATAGTTTTTTTTTTTTTTTTTGTCTTATTCAATCCTGTGTCACAAAGGGTTCAACTCGTATAATAATAATAGTAATAATAAGCATGACTTTCTAGAAAGAGCAATTTCTATCCATACACAATTTGTCAAGAAATTACGCTTTGCGGGTAAATAATGAAAACCACACAAACGCGTATATTGATAATAATCGAAATAACACTAAAGATCCCCGATGTTTTGAAACAGAAACGTACATACCTTTCAAGTATTTGTTCGAAGATCTTAACACTTCAAAGGCCTCACCAGAGTGGGCTGTTGTAGCAACGTAAGGCAGCATACTCTTAAGTTAAGGAACTTTATGAGAATAAAACTAAATCAATTGAAAATAATATATATGTGTATACATCATCAAATATAATAGTCACACAACCATCAGTTTTATTTATTTTTTTCTTATCTTTATTAAACCTGGAGGTAAAAATCTTTTATTTTTTTCTATACTTATATACATACGCTTGCTGTAGCCGTAATACACAGTACAGCTGGCGCAGACAAGGCCACAATACAGTTCAGAATGTTCAACCTTCATCGAGAACATAATAACACCTTCTATATATACACAATTCAATAATAATAATTAAAAAAAAATCACAAACAGATATCTCTTTGAACAAATTAACTAATACATTTATAGGTAGAAGATGTTCAAAGCGGATGTTTTCTTAAGGCAAAGTAAAGGCAAAATATTCCCGATAGAGATAGCCCTTCCATCACTTACTTATCTGTTAGATATAATACTGGAGTAAATGTCTTTGTAATTAAGTGACGAATCTTTCTCCGTTGACCAGCGGGACATATTCTCAAATTGTCCTTATGAAAATAGGGATACATACATATATTTTACTATGTATGCAGCAAGGGTATATATATGTGTTTGTATGTGAATGGACGTATGGGTGAGTGAGTGTGTGTGTGTGTGTGTGTGTGTGCGATCGTGTTTATAATCATTTTCGCCTTGCATTCTTAACAAACAGCTTAGAGGCTTATGAGATAAAACATAACAATTTATCTATTCCTTAAGCAAAATAACAAAGTCCATTTGTCAATAAACTTAGATGTGTCCCCCCCCCCCTCTGACAGCTTTAACAGAGCCATCCTTTCTCCGCCATAATTTAGTCCATTTGACCAGAGGTTTTTATGCATAATGACAATAAGCAGAGAGTAGACAATCAGTTCAACTTACTGATAATGGACAGTCAATAATACTGATGATATGCCAACGCAACTACAGTGGCAACACAACCTGACAGATTTTCTGAAAAATGCCTAGATTCTGGATTTTGCATATTGCATATCTGTCGTTAAAAACAACATTACAGGCACATGTGTACATAGATGTTTTTTTTCTTTTTCTTCTTTCTTTTTCTTTAAGAGAAGAGAAGCTATCATGACAATCGAGAGAGGATGAAGCAACAGCATTGGATTAATTAGATACGAAGCGAGAAATAAGATTGATAAACAGAAAAGAAGAGATAGGACAAAAAACGAAGTGACTAGTATGACGCTTCGGCGCTTATCTCGAGTACTTCACACTATTAATGCTTTCTCAAAGAGTCCGCGGAGCAAGATAAGCCTAACCCTTTCTGACTTATGGGCGGCAGAGGGAAGACTCGAAGCCTTGCCAAGGTGGAGCCGGGCCGGGAGAGAAGCTCGTGTGTTTGGCACTCGACTCGTCCCCCTCCCCACCCCACCCCATCCCATCCCACCCCACCCTACCCCACCCTCCTCCCCATTGCTGCTATCTCACCCTCGAGCTCTGGCTCTCCTCTCTCTCGTTTGTTCTGATACGGGACACCTTCTCTCCTCGTTTTAGTTTAAGCGCACGGAACCTAGTGAAGCTGATGAAGCTACGAAGCAGTGAAGCAACGAAGCTACGAAGCAACGGGGCTTAACAGCATCGGAGCCATGAAGTAACGAAGCAACGAAGCTACACAGCATCGTAGCTACGAAGCAGTGAAGCAACGAAGCTACGAAGCAACGGGGCTTAACAGCAACGAAGCTACGAAGCAACGGGGCTTAACAGCAACGAAGCTACGAAGCAGTGAAGCAACGAAGCTACGAAGCTACGGAGCATCGAAGCTACGAAGCAACGAGCCACCGACTCCCGCACCTCGAATATTCTGACTTAGACGCCTCTCCGATGTGCGTGAGGAGGCCATCGGGAGGGGATGGTCTCGTCCCTAAGACAAGTATTGTACACGACCTGATCAATGAGATAACGTGGTGAATCGTCGAATATACAACAAGATGAAATGAAATTGACCTTATGACCTCTCTCCCTTATCTACTACCTGCAGCTGCAAGAAGAACACGCTTCATTTCATTAAAATTACAGTGACCAGAGAGAAAAGCAGAGTGCTCTTCATTAACACGCATTACATAATAAGTATATGTGAATAGACAGACGTATTATTTCCTTAATCAACAACATTTTCTTTAGGTCCTCCGAATAGTACATCCTAACAGTGTTTTACACCCGCGTACTAATTAAGGATGAACACCTATGGCCAAAACGAAACAATATGATACAAAAGGGACACATTGATCCATCCCTGTGTTCCGAAAACCTTCAGCCCGAGCAGACGGAGCGCTGAGGAGTTCTTCCAAAGAGGACGTCGCTGCTGCCAGGAAGGAAGTGAGGGAGGAAGAGGAACGCTGGAGGAACCGCCTCGCCGAAGCTTCTCGAAGGACCTCACTTGGCCTTGTACTCGCACTCGTCGAGGTGCTGGTGCATATCTCTGAGCCGCAGGATCTTGGGGCATCCCTGAGGGCCGTGGTGGCAGTGGACCGGCCGGAAGGAGCAGAAGTGTTCGTGGTCGGAGCGGGATTTGGGAGGGTGGAACTCCGGGCACCCGTGCCCCGAGAACCGGCACGGGAACTTGATCAGTTGGCACACCTGGCGGGGAGACAGCGAGGCACGCGTTAGTCACGGAGATAAGGGCCGGGCACGGGAGGGGTGGCTGGCTCTATAAAGGGTACTTTGAGTGCGTGGTGCCTCCTCTGGTGCACGCAAGGCAGCAAGGACATGGAACAATGTGGAAAGAAGGGAGGGGGGAAGATAAGGAGAGTATAGATATTTATATATGTATATATAAATATATGTGTGTGTGTGTGTGTGTGTGTGTGTGTGTATGTGTATGTATGTGTGTGTGTGTGTGTGTACATATATTATATTTGTATATATAATTACACATACACACGCACTCATGAACAAAAATACAAAGAAACACTGTACCTCGTGCACACTTAGTTTCCTTTTATACCCCCCCCCCCTCTCACTCTCTCTCAGATGCAGTGCACATAAACTATACATCCCAATGTTCATATATTAAATTATCATCAACCTCAAGCACACTTCAATGCTCAAACAACAAATTCATTAAGGATAAGGACTTATAAGAAAAGACCTATTGCTATGTTTACACAAGGTCTGACAACCACTTTATGGTCACACGTGCAAGAGAGAGAGGTCGAAGAAAGAGACAAAGAGAGAAAAAAGAGGAGAGAAAGTTGCATTTTCAGTCCCTAATGTTGAGACGATGTGTCTACCTCTCGTCACCCTTCAGTAAGTACAATGACACCCGAAGTACATGTACAATGAATCAGTGGAGGGCAAAAAGTTCCTTATAAGATCTTACCGCGGCTGTTTGCTCTCTCTGTACTAAGGCCAAGGATACAGATTTGGAATGAGAGAGAGAGAGAGAGAGAGAGAGAGCGAGAGGGAGAGAATGGGAGAGAGAGAGAGGGGGAGCGAGAGAGAGAGAGAGCGAGAGGGAGAGAATGGGAGAGAGAGAGAGGGGGGGGCGAGAGGGAGAGAAAGGGAGAGGGAGCGAGAGGGAGAGAGAGAGAGAGAGAGAGAGAGAGAGAGAGAGAGAGAGAGAGAGAGAGAGAGAGAGAGAGAGAGAGAGAGAGAGAGAGAGAGAGAGAGAGAGAGAGAGAGAGAGAGAGAGAGAGAGAGAGAGAGAGAGAGAGAGAGAGAGCGAGAGGGAGCGAGAGGGAGAGAAAGGGAGAGGGAGAGAGAGGGGGGGCGAGAGAGACGGAGAGAGAAAGAGAGAGAGAGGGAGAGAGAGGGAGCGAGAGAGAGAGAGAGAGAGAGAGAGAGAGAGAGAGGAAGAGAGAAAGAGAGAGAGAGAGAGACAGAGAGAGAGAGAGAGAGAGAGAGAGGGTGTTGGGGTCTTATGTCAGAGAGACGGAGAGGCAATGGGAAAGGCAAACACAGTGAAAACAGATCAGAATTAACAGCATCCTATAAATAGACATTTGTGATGTACAATGACACCCCCTACTCCTCCTCTCCCCTTTCCTCCCTTCCTCACTCTCCCCCTCTGCCTCCACCTCTCGCTCTCTCTCCTTCTTTCATTCTTTCTCCTCCTCTCACTCTCCCTCCCTTCTCTATTCCTCTCTCTCACTCTAGCTGTCTTTCCTCCTTCCCCCTTCATTCTCTCGCTCTCCCTTTCCCCTCTCCCTCCTCCTTCCCAAGCTCCCCTTCTGCTTACTCCTCCCCTCCTCCCCCTCCCTACCCTCTACCCCCCCCCCCCCGCGCAACCTAACAAACAACAAGAAGAAGTGATGATCTGTAGTCTACTCGACAAAAAGTGGTGATGCGTGATGACGCAAAAGGGAAAAACAGAGTACCTTCTCTCCCCCCCTCCCCCCTACTTCCCCCCCTTACCCTAACCCAACCCTCCCATCCCCCTACAACACCAGCCTCTATCCCACCTCCTCCTCACCCATACCATCTCTTCTCTCTCTCCCCTCAACCCAACACGGAGGGGAGGGGAGGGAGGGGAGGGAAGGGGAGGGGAGGGGAGGAGGGGTAGACGTCTCAAGGGCACACCGAAATAGGGAGAAACACGTACTCACAAAATGGAACCTTTGAGAGAAAAAAATAAAATAGAATAAATGAGAAAAATCAAGGAATGATTTGAAAAGATGTTTATATATATATATATATATATATATATATATATATATATATATATATATATATATATGTGTGTGTGTGTGTGTGTGTGTGTGTGTGTGTGTGTGTGTGTGTGTGTGTGTGTGTGTGTGTGTGTATGTGTGTGTGTGTATGTATATGTATATGTATATATATATATATATATATATATATATATATATATATATATATATAT
>BOPN01005711.1:42500-45000 GCA_017312705.2 Penaeus japonicus | reverse complement strand
TCTCTCTAATATTTCTATTATCATAATCATTGTTGTTTTTCTCATTATTATTATTATCATCCTCATAATTATCATTTCTATAATCCTTATCATTATCAGTATCATTATCATTACTTTCGGTAGGTTAGTTGCAATCGCAAAATAAGTATCACTATCATTATCATCATTATACATATAGTAAATATGTATTAGTATATAGTAAGAAGAGATAAAAGAGATAAATTCAAGGGATTAAACTCAAGGGAAATTATATCCTTTCGACATTTTTGTATTGATCAAAATATTTTAGGAGAGAGAGAGAAAAAAAAATCGATTTAAATACGATTAAACGAATTTATATATTCATACACTTTTTAACGCGATGTATTAAACAAAGATACAACTTGAAGAAAAAAAAAACAAGATATGAAGGTGCAATATAATTTTTTTTAAAGAAAACAAATAGACAAATAATTAAAAAAAAAACAGCGAATCACAACTTGATTTTGAAAAGACTTTCCACGTGTTGACTCTCTTCGATTTTGTCCCTCCGACTATTATTGCCGCCTTTATATATCTATCTATCTATCTATCTATCTATCTATCTATATATATAGCCTATAGATATAGATAGATAGACAGATAGATAGATACACACACACACACACTCACAGAAACAGACACAACGGATAAAACGGACCCCAAAAAGAAGCCGAAGCCACGAAAAAACCCTTCCGAACGCCGCCGTGGCCGCCATTATTAGCACGTGGTGCAAAATGTTACCGAGTTCTGTGTCGTTTCTCGCAAGACGTTGATGAGGAGATAACGACCAGGAGGAGAGACAGTATCAACAGCCTCAGACGTTGCTAAAAGGTGTCTTGATGGAGTAAAAGGAGTCTTTATGGAATACACATGCGAGCGCGTGTTTAAATGCCTCTCCTTCGGCGGCCATTTTGTTGAAAGGCGCTTGACATGTTAAGTCCGAAGAGGGAAAGAGGAATGGAAAGTCTGAGAATAAACGGTGGAAGGAGATGGAGATAGATGGGTCGGCGAGATGCGAAATTGGGGAGAAGGGAATGCAGTCTTGGTTTGTCGTGAGAACTTTGGGGTCTCGTTGTTTTTTCCATTTTGCTTTTTTTTTAGTTTACTGGTTTGTATTTTGTTTTGTTTTTTGTTTTTGTTTTTGTTTTTCACGTATTCATTGAAATGTTGTCTTGCTTGTTCTCGTCAGTTGGGGTCTCACTTTTTCTGTATTATTGTTTTCGTCTTTGTTTACTTGTTTACTTTTTTTCCTGTGTGTGTGTGTGTGTGTTTGTTTCCTTGTTCTAATAGTCTTTCTTTAAATGTTCGTTCTTATCCTTTCTTACCTCCCTTGCTTTATCTCTTTCTAGGTCCAATTATTGTCCTTTCATCACATTTATTCTCCTTTTCTTAATTAAAATTAACCTGGACATCACTACATCCTTCATAATTCATCACCATCATCATAAAAGTCATCACATATTCACCACCAAAAATATAATGATCATCACAAGAACTCAATGAACACAATATCACGCATATTCCTGTATTCTTAAGCACACTTTTATCAACTTAATGAGAATAGTTAATTAGATCTCTCTTCATTCTAGTCTTTTATTTCATTTTTTATTTTTTATTTTATTAACTTGACTTTATCTTGTTTTTTATCTTTTTAATGATTTTATGAAAGTGAAATCTGATAAACCAAGTTACAAAACGAAAACGCACTATAGTTAAGTATTATCTGCCTAGTTATTATATGAGTGTCTTTGCCGTTTTTACGATATAGTAAAGTAGAGAATATAATTATGTCAAGTGTTGTCCTAAACTTTGAAGAGAAATTCTATTGGGAAGTATGCGATAAACCGACTTTACATGTGGGTTTCGTTAGCAGTGTGCACGTGTGGATGTATATGTGTGTGTGAGTGTTTGTGTGTGTGTGTGTGTGTGTGTGTGTGCGTATGTATGTGTTTGTTTGTTGGTTTTCTAGCATCTTTATCCGCTTAAGTACATACATAAGTGCATACATACATAAACACGCAGACACACACTTGTACACACATACATAACTAAAGAGAGAGCGAGAGAGGTGGGGGGGGGGGGGGGGGTGAGGGAGATAAACAAGAGAGTGATACAGAGAGCAGGAGCGTCTAAGCCGCTAAGCGTGGCGTCTCACCTGTTCCATCATCAGGTTGGTGCTTTCGGCGAAGCGCTGTCGGCACACGGGGCACACCTGCTTGAGGGAGGCGCGGCAGGTGTTGCAGACGAGGTGTCCCTTCCTGCACTGGTGGAGGGGCGGCACCATGGTGATCTGGCACCCCGAGCAGATGAACAGCTTGAGCAAGTCCTCGTACTCGACCAGCTGGCGGCAGTCTTCGAACTGGACGGTGCCGTTGGCGGCGAACTGGCCGTTGGACCCCGAGGACGAGGTGCTCATCTTGGAGCGCGTGGAGAGGCGGCGGGAGAGCGAGGAGCTGATGCGCCGCAAGCGGGACGACGA
>BOPN01005711.1:20000-22500 GCA_017312705.2 Penaeus japonicus | reverse complement strand
TTATTAGTAGCAGGAAAAGTTGTAGTAATGGTAACAGTAACAATTGTGTTTTTATCATCATTATCATCATCATTATCATTATTATTAAGTAATATCACGAATACCATCACTGTATTCATTATCCTTATTGCTGTTATCATTATTTCTATCAACATTACCAGCAGTTGTAGTAGTATCAGTGTTATTGCTATTATAATTCCCGTCCTCCCATTTGTTTTGCCGCCATTATGATAATCTTCCTCTATCCTTAACTGCCTCGTTTCTCCCTCTCACCAGATGTCGTGTTGCTGTTATCATTGTTTCTATCACCATTACCAGCAGTTGTAGTAGCATCAGTGTTATTGTTATCATAATTCCCGTCCTCCCATTTGTTTTGCCGCCATTATGATAATCTTCCTCCATTCTTAACTGCCTTGTTTCTCCCTCTCACCAGATGTCGTGTTGCTGTTATCATTGTTTCTATCACCATTACCAGCAGTTGTAATAATATCAGTGTTGTTGTTATTATAATTCCCGTTAGCCCTTTTGTTTTGCCGCCATTATGATGATCTTCCTCTATCCTTAACTGCCTCGTTTCTCCCTCTCACCAGATGTCGCGTTCGCCATTTTTCCCTCTGGCGCCGCCATGGAGTTCCCGGTCCCGCGCCTTCTCTCATCTTCGGAAATCTTCTGCAACTTCGCACGCGGGACAAGGTCAGTCTTCAAAGACCATAGGTCACTTGGTTTGAGGTCACCTAAGTTGGAAATAAAGTTTTATAGGTTTGGGGAAAGGTGATTTTGTTAAATTAGTTATGTCAGTGGCCGTTGGTATGTTTTTTGGGTTTTGTTTTGTTTTTTTGGCGGGAAGGATCCGAGGACGAACTTTCCACGGGATCACAAAATAGGAGTTCAGCTTAAAGGGACACAGAGGTCATTCGATAAACGGGTCAGCACTGAGGTAGAAATATAAGCAGAGGATAACAGAACAGAGCAGAACAAAGGTTTACCGCAAACATAAGGCTTCAGGAACACGATCACAATACAGCGCACGCACACCCACACACGATCACAAACACAAACACAAAAACCCACAACCACACCCACACCCGCGCCCACACACACCCACGCCCACCAAGTCACACACAAAACACACACACACACATACACAACACACAAAACACACCCACGCCCACCCAATCACCCACACCCACATCCACACTCACACATCCACACCCACACAAACACCCAAACACAAACAAACACAAAAACTAACTCCACCTCCCCCCCCTACTCCTCCCATCCCTCCTCCTCCACCTTCCCCCCTCCATCTTCCCCAACCTCCCACACACACACAAACAAACCACACCTAACCTAGCCATATCTCCTACTCTTTCTCTTCCTCATCTTCTTTCTCCTCCTCCTCCTCCTCCTCCTCCTCCTCCTCCTCCTCCTCCTCCTCCTCCTCTTTATTACATATGTCTTTTATCCGCCACAATTTTCTTTAAACATTATTCTTATGACATGACACACCTATGACACAATATGACACACAAGAAAGAAAATAACTCCTTATCTCTCTCTCTCTCTCTTCCTCTTCTACGCTAGGATGTCCTCGGGGTACAGACGGAGTGGCTGCAGAAATACGGGAAAGTGTATGGGTAAGTGTGCTTCTTATCTCCTTTATCAAATGCACCGAATTAAAAAAGAAAAGAAAAGAAAAAGAAGAAGAAAAAATTGCTGTGGTGTTGATTTGAAAAGTTGATGTTTATTTGTTTATTCAGTGTTATTATTGTAGTTATTATTATTATCAAATTATTGTTATTCTTATCATTGTTAATATTTTCATTATTTTTATTGTTATTATTATTATTATTATTATTATTGTTATAATTGTCATTGTCATAATTATTATATATCTTATCAATGTTATTGTTGTCATTATTGATATTTTCATTATTATCATTATTGTTATTGTAATGTAAGGATAATGATAATAATGATAATAATGATAATAATAACAATAATAATAATAATAATAATAATAATAATAACAATAATATCAATAATGATGATAATCATTATGATTCACTTCCCAAATCTAACCGTATAATCTTTCCCCCCCCTCCCCCCTCCCGCCTCCTTGTAACCCCCCCCCCCCCCGCAGGTATTACCTCGGATACCGCCCTTCGCTGATGGTGGCCGACCTGGACATGTTGGGCCAGATCCTCATTAAGGATTTCCCCGCCTTCGCCAACAGGGCTGTGAGTTCTTTGATGTCTGTTTATTTCTGTTTTTTTATTTATTTTTTTGTTTCTGTTTTATTTATTTATTTATTTTTTTGTTTCCGTTTTATTTATTTATTTATTTTTTTTATTTTATTTTATTTTTTATTATTTTTTTTTTAGCACGATCACAATACAACGCACGCACACCCACATACGATCACATCACAAACACAAACACCCATACCCACACCCGCACTTTTTTTTTGTCTGTCTGTTTCTGTTTCTGTCTTTGTCTC
>BOPN01005710.1:90000-91603 GCA_017312705.2 Penaeus japonicus | reverse complement strand
CCTCTCTCTCTCTCTCTCCCTCTCTCTCTCAGATAAACCATACGCAAAACGTATTTATAGAAGATGAGACTACCGCCTCGAAATCCATTCTCTCTCAAAACGAGTACACTGTATCAAGAGGACAAACTAACAACGGCTTCTTTTGCTATCAATGGGACACGGGCCACCGGGGGGATTGGTCAGCTGTTACCCTCCGGCGATGTCTACGCCCATAGACTGGTAGAGTCCTCCCACATCAACAGGCCGCCCAATTCCATACGTAATATTTTTTTTTCTCCTACCGATTGTCTTCTTGCTTCTCATATTCTTAGATTGTTTCCTTATATATATATTATATATATATATATATATATATATATATATATATATATATATATATATACATATATATATATATATATATATATATATATATATATATATATATGTATATATATATATATATACATATATATATATATATATATATATATATATATATATATATATATATATATATATATATATATATATATATATATATGTACATATATACATATATATATATATATATATATATATATACATATATATATATATATATATATATATATATATATATATATATTATATATATATATATATACACACACACACACACACACATTCATATCTTTACAAATCCTACATCTCCAGTAAAATATTCCCTCTAATTCTAGATCTCCATTTTGCTTTCCCAGAGTTGCTTTCGCAACATTATATTCCCTGACAAAGGTAGAAGATAAGAGGAGGAATATCTCAGACTTCAACATTAATTGTATGCAATTAAAGAGAATATAAAAGAATAGAAAGCAGTTTGTGGATTTACATATTTTGAAGATGTCTCTCACTTCATGTTCATTGCATTAAAATAACATTCATATTCAGCTGTTGAATCTTGCGGTTGAATATAAAGAATGTTAAAGAATGATACCAATAGTCATTTTCATCGTGGTAATTATTATCATCACAGTAATCATCATTATCATTATGATCATCATTGCTGTTATCATTATCACTGTTCATTTCAATGTTATCACAATGATAATGATGCTAAGAATAATTGTATCAATATTGATAATGGTGATTGTCATTCTTGTTATCATTATTCTTATTTCTATTGCTATCATTATAATCTTCAGTATTATGATTAATATTACTATCATTATTATTGCTATCATTATCATTCCTGTCATTATCAGTTTTATTATCATTATTATTACTATAAGCATTACCATTGCTATAATTATTTTCATTATCGTCATCGTTACAATTAAGATCCTTATCATTAACATCCTTGATATCATCATTCGTATTATTACTACTGCTATCATTATTATAAATATCATCGTCATTACTATCATCATTATCGTTATTACCTTAATCATTAATCATCATCAGTGCTATCATTTTTATCATCATAATTGATTTTATCATAATCATTTTCATTATCATGATTATTGTAATTGGCATTATCATCGTTCTTATAACTATGATTATGATTATTGCTGTCATTATATATATTTTTTTTTTCTTTTTTTTTTCTTTTTTTTTTTAATCTAATATATTTTTTGTCGTTATTATC
>BOPN01005710.1:80000-85000 GCA_017312705.2 Penaeus japonicus | reverse complement strand
AATAGATATTTTGTGCATAACCTAAAAAACATCAGATGCTTTATCATGGGATTAAATGACGAAATATAAACAGCCGGCGGGATATATAAGAGAGGAATAATTAAAGATGACAGTTATACAATTACACAAACCAGCTAGCACATGTTCTGAAAGCTGCCTGTGGCTAAGGAAGGCAACTTTATCATAAACAAAAGAATAGAATTTTGTTTTAATTGTTTTTTTTTACCCATTGGAATATATAATGATTTTCTATACAGCAATACTTGCATTGCGAAGTGTGTCCTGATTGGCAAGCTTTTGTGACGTTTTGTGATAAGGCTATTCATTAAGGTAATGAAGTGTAAATACATAATTGACATGATCTTTTTATATACTGTAAAGCGCACACATTTCTTAAGTCACAAAGGCATAAAAAAGAGAACTAAATGTTTTAGTATTGTTGCTACCAAATAAAACAACTCAAAGATTATGTGTCAATAATTTTTTCAATGGCAATTTAAAGACAAACTCAATGTATTTACTTACCTTGCATTCCATCACTTATTTTTCTATTACAAAAGTAATTAAAAAATATATATATATTATTATTTTTTTCTTCTTCTTTTTTTTTAGTCTTAAGTTACATTGATTTCCAATGACTAGTTAAAATGAAACATAAATAGATAAATAAATTTATATATATATATATATATATTTATATATATATTATATATATATATATATATATATATATATATATATATATATATATATATATATATATATATACATATATATACATATATATATATATATATATATATATATATATATATATATATATATATATATATATATATACATATATATATATATATGTATATATATATATATATATATATATATATATATATATATTTATATATATATATATATATATATATATATGTATATACATATATATATATATATATATATATATATATATATATATATATATATATATATATATATATATATATATGTGTGTGTGTGTGTGTGTGTGTGTGTGTGTGTGTGTGTGTGTGTGTGTGTGTATACATACATACATATATATATATATATATATATATATATATATATATATATATATATATATATGTATATATATGTATATATAAATGTATATATATGTATATATATATATATATATATATATATATATATATATATATATATGTATATATATATATATATATATATATATATATATATATAATACGGAACAATAAGCGTGATAATAAGCACACAACACACAATCTGAGCCTTGTAACAGAAGCCTTATCAGAATATTACAATGCAGCTCCACAGATCAGATTTTGGCTCAATATGAACTAACAAGAACTAAATAAAAAGGAACAACATATCCCCATTTCAACCATGAATATGTTAAATTAACCAAACCAGAAATAAACTGAACATATATCATTACACATATGACAGATTCAGATATCATTTTACGACAAAGAGTGGATCATGAGAAGCAAAATTAATCACAATAGATACAAAAATAGTCTAACGCTCCTTTGGCAACGCTACTTTCACTGACAGCACTGACTTCCGCTTAGCAAAGATTCCTTGAAAAGACTTAATTATCTGTTTAATGTTCCTACAAGCTAATCTCTTTCCTAACCTTATATTTGACAATAATGAAATAATCTATTGAAGCTAATAACAATTTGCATGGATATGGAGTCACACAGAGATACATATACATACATACACACAGCTAATTGATTAACAGTAACAGTAAAAGACTAAAAGAAACATGACAGCTGGACACATATTTTTATCTCAAATTTTATAACTCAGGAGAATACTCACCTGTTCCTCCCTACCTCACACACACACACACACACACACACACACACACACACACACACACACACACACACACACACACACACACACAAACGCAAGACTTTATTTAGCAAATTTTACATTTATACTTTTTTTAATGGAAAGAGCTGGCAACCTATTTGATTTTGATGATTGTTACACTAGTGAAACTGTATGACAGTGTATAACGTTTTTTGTTTTTGTTTTCTGAACGAAATTATACGTCAAGTCTTTCTTTAGAGATTATTTAGGTAACAAAGAATATTTACCTTTTTCCGAAAGATTAAAAGAGAGTTTAGAATTTCCTTTGGCAGTGAAAAAGATCTAAACTTTTAGCAGATTATGACAAACTTGTTTCCTTTAATGTCTTAAAATCATTCTTCGAACAAGAAATTCTTATACATGTTATTCCATATGGATTACATCAGCTTGACTATTTTTGCAGGATATTACACTTATTAGTATGTGTTTAAAACAAATTCTCTAAATGTCACTGTAAAGTTGCTAGAAATTATTCTACATCTTCTAAGTTTGTTTTTTGATTCGTGTTAAGCTTCCGTTTCTCCCTCTCCCTTCGTTTTTTTTATTAAGTTTTCTATATCGTCACAAAATTACACTGAACAACAATTTGCTATAAAGCTGCTCGGCTCTTAACCTAATGTCGTCCTATTCATATCGACAAAACGTATTCTTCATAATGTAATGTTATCGAATAAGTCTTCGCTTTATTATTTCTTAAACATGTCAACTTCGCTTTATTATTTCTTAAATTAAACATGTCAACTTTGCTTTATTATTTCTTAAACATGTCAACCGCTTTATTATTTCTTAAACATGTCAACTTCGCTTTATTATTTCTTAACCATGTCAACTTCACTTTATTATTTCTTAAACATGTCAACTGCGACCAGACGATGCTTTGTTTCCTTCTGACACATAATATCTTGAAAGATTTTAAGTCATGCAACTTACTGCCAAAGATATAAGTTGTTTGCGGTAGAGCCAGAGCATCCTGTTTAGCTATCAAGATTTTCCGGAAGAAGAAGAAATAAACTGGCTTGAGCATGTTCTTTACAAGAATTTTTGTTGTTGTTCATAAAATTCGCAAGAGCGGTATTTATGGACTATATCCTCTTCCAATACAAAATTATAAAAGCTGTTTCTAAAACGGTCACAATCAAGCGAAATGTAATTGCTGCTGAAATCAAACTTGCAAGAATATGGAAATTGCCATAACAGGGGACATATAATTTTGAAAGTATCAAAGCAAAGTATTTAATTTTGTTTCTGAGACTGAGGCTACAGATGAATTGCCATATGATTATATGAAGTAACGAACTTGCATCAAAATGAATAATTCAGTAATAATTTTATTGTTAGGTTCCAATACAGTGAATATAAAACACATAGTTTAGATGACTGCAGAGAAAAAAGAAAAAGAAAAAAAACTTTAACGAAAGACCCTTGTCATAACTAAACACATTAAGGTAAATTTCCATAGGAATAAACTCTAATATTTCAGTTCTATAAAAAAGAAACATTTTAAAGTAAATATGTGTAAACTTTCCCATTCAAAACTTATGGTCCATCCTTTTTATAATGCTAATGTTCAAGAAAATAAATTATGATTTACACCTGGGCATGCAATAGGCCTTTAAAAACTATCAATACCATGAAGTTACAAATCAAAGCCTTATAAAACGTGCTATATAATGAATATACTACTTTAAGGCTGACAAAAAATAATACTGATAAAATAAAAGTTATATCTCGCCATTGTGATCGAACAGGGCGAGTAGTGAGTGGTATCAGGTGAAGAGCTCTCTGCTCGCCAGTGGGATGGATGAAAAATATACATTTTTTTAGTTTTCATTTTTGTAAATTATATATATGTATATATATATATATATATATATATATATATATATATATATATATATATATATGGAGAGAGAGAGAGAGAGATTAAATAGAGGAGTAAAATGAAAGCTATAGAGATACATGGCCACATCCGAAGATATAAAGATGCTGTCATACAACACAATTTGCACAGAAAAGACACAATGAAAAATACAGATATACTATTAAGTGATAGATCCAGAGAGATCCAGAGGTACAATGGGAAATGTAAAGATACAGGTATACAATGCAGTTTGAGGAGATAAGGAGAGTTGCAAATGTACAGTGGACGATGCAGAGATACGAATACAATGAAATATGTAGAGACACAAAGAAATATGTAAAGATGCAGAGATACAGTGAACATGTAGAGATGCTTATACAAATAACGGAGACAAAGGGAGAAGTATAGAGACAGAGAGAGATATAGAAGTAGAATGAGAGATGTCGAGATACAGAAAATTGTAGAGGGAGAGAGATGTAGAAATACGATGAGGCGTGTTAAGATAGAGAAACTGAAAGAGGAAGGGATTTAGAATAGAAGGGAAGGGCGGATTAGAAAGAGTAGTATTTACTCCTTGATCAGAATTTCTGTTGTCTCGAAAGCTTTATGTGAGAAATGGCAGGCGCTGGTTTCACATCCCGTGGTCGGCAGATCGAGCCCCGCCCAAGCTCGTGAGCTTCCACTGTCACCTGGCGGTTACTGACGTGGCTGGGCACTGCGTTGGGTAAGGACCAAGCTCAGATCGAGTCAACACTCGTTGGCACATTCTCTCACGAGTCAGCACACGCTGGCACAGGCGGGCTCGCGTCACTGCATACAAGCCCGGCGTAGCATCAGCTCCGCATATCTGGCTTATCCTTATCCTTCCAGCAAGATATTATTATCTGTCCTTCACTGCCCTTCGTATAGTTTTATGTTACTGGGCTTTTTTCTCAGAAATTTAAATATTCAGGTCTTTTGGTAGAAATACATAAATATTTGAGTTGGATTATGATATATTCACTGACCTGTAATGTCCTCACTTAAGTCTTATCTTTTCTTCCCACTAAAAATCACAAGGTTATACATCAGGAACATGTAATGTGTTCGATCTGTTTTTATTGATAAAATAGTGATACTGATTTGTAATTTCATTTGCTTGCCTCACCTTTACCGGATGCCCCTCTTGATATCAACTTATACAAGCACTGAATACCTAGGATTTAGAATTATCTAACCCTTTGATACCTTTATAGATTCT
>BOPN01005710.1:65000-70000 GCA_017312705.2 Penaeus japonicus | reverse complement strand
TTCTCTCTCTCTCCACCTGTTCAAAAGAATATCACACCGTTACAGACATGAGCGAAGTACATGCCAGTCGAATAACATACTGGCACTTAACACTAACATCAGCATCGTAAGAAAATAATCTGGAAATAATAATGATTGACTGATTAAAGTTTTGGCATTTTTTTTTACATTGGGTCCGCATCATAGAACCCATCGTGTATTATTACATGTATTATGTTTGATCTGCGTTTATAGTGTTTCTAAACAATAGCGACGATACTAATGCATTTATACACATACACACATACACGCAATATATGTGTGTGTATGTGTGTGTGTATTCGTGTATGTATATGTGTGAGAGAAAGAGAGAGGGTAAGTGTGTGAATGTGTAATCGTATGCGTAATGTGTTTTGTGTCCATGTAAGTTAGCTTGTATATTGTGTGAGAGAATATCTAGTGAAAATAACATTGTCTGAAACTTTAACAACGCTCTAAGAACAAGAAGGTGAATTTTCAAAAATAGTGACTTTGATGGCTCATGAATATGCACGCCTACATCAGTCTTAATCTCTCTTTCTCGGATAAGAAAAAAAAAGTTCATAATAAATAAAGATAAAGGTATAAATGAGACTGAAAGCAAGATATGCAATGAACATGTTTCGATTACCTCATCAGAATTACTATCTCTTTCTCTATCTTTCTTTCTCTCTCTCTCTCTATTTTATCCCTCTCTCTCTATCTATCTATCTATCTATCTATTTTATCCCTCTCTCTCTCTTTATTTTTTTTCTCTCTCGCTCGCTCGCTCGCCCCCCCCCCCCCTCTTTTCTCTCTCTCTCTCGTTCTTTTTTCTCTCTCCCTCTCTCTCTCTCTCTCTCTCTCTCTCTCTCTCTCTCTCTCTCTCTCTCTCTCTCTCTCTCTCTATCTCTCTCTTTATCTATTTCATTTCTCTCTCTCTCTCTCTCTCTCTCTCTCTCTCTCTCTCTCTCTCTCTCTCTCTCCCTCTCTCTCTCCCTTTCTCTCTCTCTCTCTCTCGCTCTCTAAAATCTGTGAGAAGTTCGAGGTAGGTTAGTTTAACCCTCATTCTTTACTCGACGGCACAAGGACACACGCTCTCGTAGACGGTGCAAGACCCAGTGCCTAATGTTCTTTATATCTCTTGTGCCAAACGTGAGTGCCCGATCACCTCCTTAGTTGTTTGGGTAAATCGACTAGTTCGCCAGGAGTCAGTCCGTGAGCAGGAAGGAACCATGTGCTATTGTATTTCGCCAAAAGTTTAATTTTGCCAAAAAAGTTTACTCTTTTAGCGCTGGGCTTAGACACCATATAGAGTGGTACTCATACTATAGTAAACAGGGTCAGATGGGACAAGTGTTGTGGTGTCAAAACTATTGCGTCGAGGGATGGTTGTAGAGTGAGTCATTATATCATTAAACATCTTTACCGGTGGTGGGAATAATTTGGATCTTTAAATGACATCAGAAATCTTTCACAGAAAAAAAGACAACAGGGAAAAAGTTATCATTTCAAAGAGCCAGTGAGATAGGAGGAGAGAGAGAGAAAGAGAGAGACAGAGAGAGAGAGATACAGAGAGGGAGAGAGAGAAAAAGAGACACACACACAGAAAGAGCGAGAGAAAGAAAAGAAAAATACAGAAAGGGAGACAAAGAGAGAGGGAAAGAGAGAGAAATACAGAGAAAGAGACAAAGAGAGAGAAAAGAGAAACTCAGAATGAGAAGCAATGAGAGGGAGTTAAATCGATTTATAAATAAACTAATGACAGTAAATATGTTTAGAACTGAGTTGCCGTGCTGTTTCTCATAACTCGGCTCTCATAATTGCTGATATGGTAAGAGATAAGTGAGGACTAAATTCAATCTCCACCATTCTGTGTTTATGAGCGAGACACATAGTGATTGTTTATGTAAATGGTGTGGTTTCAATGTTCATTTGTTCATGTGATGTTCTATGTTCATTTGAGTGAGAGGGAGAGGGTATTGTGTATCAGTATATATAGAAATTTATTTGCGTATGTAAATCACATCTGTGCGACTTGATTATGAAAGCGTGTAGATTATGGATTTGTATAATATGTGCAGTATGAGTAAGCGTTTGCAGATCATGACTCTCCGTGTGGCTTCCTTTGTGTTTATGTGTTTGAGTAACAGTATTGACGCACACACACACACATGGACACACAAGGTGTGTATGCGCACACGCACACGCACACGCACACGCACACGCACACGCACACGCACACGCACACGCACACGCACACACACACACACACACACACACACACACATATTATATATATATATATATATATATATATATATATATATATATATATATATATATATATATATATATATATATATATATATATATATGTCTATATATGTGCGGGCATGTGTGTGTGTGTGTGTGCGTCCCATAGCTCCCTGGTTGTTCGGAAGCGGCTCTGAAAGTTGTAAAGGTACGTCTTCCTCTGTCAGGCCGCCGATGCAGAGATTCTCGAGTTATCCTTTTCGGATGTAATATCCAAGAAACTTTAACCGGCGTGATTCGATGATGTTGAGTAGCTCTCTTTCTTTTCCGGCACAGCGCAGGACTTCGATGTTGGTGATTCTGTCAACGTATAAGATCCGGAGGATGCGGCGGTAAAACCACATCTCCGGAGCTTGGATGTTCCGCCGTGTTTCCGCGTTGAGAGTCCATGCCTCAGCTCCATACAAGAGGGCAGACTACACGAAGGTTTTCAGAAGACGGGAGTTTGATGGTCGTTGAGAGTTTTCTGTTGGTGAAAATGCCTCTCATCTTGTTAAACGCCTCTTTGGAAATGCCTATTCTTCTTTTTATTTATTTCTTGCCGTCACCATTGGCTGTAATATGGGCTCCGAGGTAGTTGAAAACTGAAACCTGTTCGACTATTTCGTTGCCGATCCTGAGCTCGAAATTTGGTTCAGGTTGTTGTTTCGAAACAAACATCACCTTCGTCTTCTTGCAATTGATGTTAAGTCCTCGACGGTCGCCGGGAACCATTGCTGTGAGAATTATTTGCAGGGCTCCTTCCTCTGATGTGGTGATGAAGATTGTCATCTGTGTTGTGGATGTTGTTTATACAAACTCAGTTTACGGGCAGGCCTTCCGGAATTTCGTCAAGATCTCTTAGGATTATTTCACTGTAAAGGTTGAAAAAAATCGGTGACATTCCGCATCCTTGTTGTAGTCCTCGCAGAACCGGGACCCAATAGGTGAGGCTTTTGTCTGGAAGGCGGAAGGATGCCTTCTACATTGTGTAAAGGTTCACAATGATCCTGAGGTCTTTGTTATTGATTTTGATGTTCTGGAACATCTTGAACAGGTCTTGCTGCTTCACCCTATCGAAGGCCTTCTTGTAGTCAATAAAGTCCAGAGATCTTGATGTTCGATCGCTCTTTCGCAAAGCATTTTGAGGATGAAAATTCCGTTCCAGGTGCCTCTGTCTTTCATAAAACCATATTGGTTTTCTGGGATTTCTGGGATCAGTTTTTTCTGTACTCACTGGAGGACTATTTCCAATAGAACTTTGATTGTGTGGCTAATTATACTTATAGTTCGGTGGTTACTGCAGTCAAGTGTAGTGCAACAATGACCGACTTGAGCATTTCTTCAGGTAGAGTTCCAAATTCGTATATATTGTTGGTGATTGACCACACAAGATCGACTCCTTCCTTTCCTAGTTCGACTAGCATCTCCACTGGTATCTCGTCTGGTCCTGCTGCTTTGCCTGTCTTCATATCTTTCAGCGCCCAGCGTACTTCGTTTTTTAATATCCTGGGGCCAGTTTCCGCTGTTTCTAGAATTATGTCTTCTTTCTCTCTATTATCGTAGAAAAGTTCTTGAAGATATCCTTTCCACCCCTCGGCCACATCCTTGGGGTCTTGTAGGACTGTGCCATCAGATGCTCTGATGCATTTTGAAACTGGGACAGATCGTATACCAGATATATTCTAGATATGTTTGAACATTTCCCTGGGGTTCGTGGTGAGACGTTCTACCTCTTGGCACTGAGCTTCCAGCCATTCTTCTTTGGCTTTTGTACATTTCTTTTTAATTTCTCTGTTGACTAGATTGTATTGCACTTCATTCTGTTTCACACGCCTTCGGTGGTCCATTATATCTCTGGTCTCCTGTGTGATCCATGGGGACGACTGAGATGACTTTGGGTCCACTTTTGGGATGTGTTGTTCAGCGGCCCGTTTGATAGTCAATGCCATGGCATTCCAGTGGGATTCAACGTCCAAATTGTCTAGCGCCGGCATGTTGTTATGGGTGGCTGCTTTGAAATTGTTTTGATTCTGGTTGATGTTTTGAGATTATCTAGGTCAAATTTCGCTGCCGATTTAGGTTTTTGGATTCGTTTGAGCGATAGCTGAAACTGCATGATGACTAGGTTGTGATCAGAGCACCTTGACAGGCTTTCAAGGACTTGACCACATTCCTAAACCTGCTGTTGATAATGATAAAATCTATCTGGTTTCTTACACGATCACCAGGGCTCATTCATGTGTACCTCCTTCGGGGGTGGACTTGGGACCACATATTTGTGATTATCAAGTCCTTGTCTCTGCACCAGACTACTAGTTTGTCTCCTCTACCGTTTCTCTCCCCAAAACCATGGGGACCGACGATCTTGCCTACCCTTTCCGATCCAATCTCTCATAATGATGGTGATTTCGTTCGATCTACATGTGGAGTAGACTTCTTCTAGGTCATGATAGAAGTGATCGATAGCTTGATCGTCTGCCTCCAACGTTGGAGCATAGATTACCATGATGTTGAGATTGAAAGGGCTTGTTTTGAGAGCACTTTGCCGGAATGCTTGTTTAGGATCAAACCATGCTGATGTCAAGCACCTCCGGAGTAGAAGATACGTTTCTGTTCTTTGTATATCTCGCCTGCTCCTGGCCACCTGACTTCACATACACCCAAACATTGTATGTCCATCCTATCCATTTCGATGATGACATTGT
>BOPN01005710.1:50000-57500 GCA_017312705.2 Penaeus japonicus | reverse complement strand
GTCCATATAAACTTGTATAGGTATTTCCAATTTTGATTTCCGCGTTTAGCAAAGTGTATATGATTATATCTATATATGTGTGTGTGTGTGTGTGTGTGTGTGTGTGTGTGTGTGTGTGTGTGTGTGTGTGTGTGTATACAGACAGACAGACAGAGAGAGAATATATATATATATATATATATAATATATATATATATGTATATGTATATATATATATATATATATATATATATATATATATATATATATATATATATATATATATATATATATATATATATATATATATATATATATATATATATATGTATACATATATATATATATATATATACATATATATACATATATATATATATATATATATATATATATATATATAAATATATATATATATATATATATGTGTGTGTGTGTGTGTGTATGTGTGTGTGTGTGTGTGTGTGTGTGTGTGTATAGATAGATAGCTAGATATAGATAGATAGATAGATAGATAGATAGATATAAAGAGAGATATGCATGTACTCGATTGTGTGTGTATGTGTGTGTGTGTGTGTGTGTATTCATAACAATTAGAATTAACAGTTAGCAGAAAGAGAGATAAGAGGAAAAGAGAGAGAGAGACATAATACAAAAGAAAGAAAGAAAAAGAGAAAGACAAGATAGATAGCATATGCGTGCATATCTATGGCATAAGGCGTACATGCATGAGATTACGCGCGCGCCCGTGTGTGTGTGTGAGTGCGAGCAGGCAAGGTGCATCAGCAGCAGCGGGCGCCCGAGGGGAGAATGGCCGGGCGCCGAACAAAGCCTGCATGATTGTCAAGCCGCCCGCACCACTCACGTGATCGGAAATGGGTGAAGGTGACTGTGGTGATGATGACGACGATGATAATGAGAGTAATGACTGTGCAGTGCGCAATATTTTGCCATTCTTTCCCGTTGGTAACTCTGTTAGTGATGTCAATTGATATTTGCATGGTATTGGTTGAGTATTGTAGGGATAGTTTTTATAATAACAGACATCAACTGCATCAGAAGAGTTATGGTGATGTCATTACCTGCAAAGCTTTATGAAATGATTTAGCTACTTATGGATCATGGGTAGATACTTATGACTTAATCTCTTGGCAGGATTACTGCAATTCTTTTGTTATTAGTACATGCAATTGTAAGACTTGCTATCGAACATCTATACAGAAAGCTTTAGGAAACGCTTTTATCATATCATTATAAATATACGATTATAATTAGATGTTAGTTCTAGAGTAAAGTAATTCTGTAATGAAGTTGCTAAAACCAAAGTTAATCAACAAAGCCACAAGCATGTCAAATCATATTAATTTAAGCCTACGTTTATGAAGATTAAACTTACTGTACATCAAGATTTCGTTGACTTAATTACACATTATTATATACACACACATATGAATAAGTATGTAGATCGATCCACATACATAAAACGTACTTATACCGTTTCATTATTCACAGTTACTTTAATACCATCCTTGATTCACCCCCCCCCCCCAAAAAAAAAAAAAAAAAAAATAATAATAATAATAATAATTATGATAATAATCAGCATCGGCCATCAAAGAAACACACACTTCACAGATTGTCAAAAGTCCATTGTCAAGACAGGCGCCAAGGAAGAGAGGAGACTAAATATAGATATAAGATAGATATTGATCGAAGTGTGTGATAACGGTTGCCATAGCATTGTTACAAGCGTTGGTTTCGTGGCAATGGAGTGGTTGGTAATGGTCATTGAAAACTAAAGAGATATAAAAGCATATAGAAGATTTAGTCTGAAGGAGTATATCTATATAGATGGACAATATGATCGGTGTATGGATTAGATATACATACATTCTTTGCATACACATATACGTTCATAAAAATGGAAGGCTAGATACATGTAAGTTCACACAGAGAGTAACATGTATACTGGAAAATAGATACATATGTATATTTACGCACACACACACACACACACACACACACTCACACACACACACATGCACAAACACACACACACAGACACACACACACACACACACACACAGACATATATGTATATATATATATATATACATATATATATATATATATATATATATATATACATACATACATACATACATACACACACGCGCGCGCGCGCGCGTGTGTGTGTGAATCGCTTTAATCAGTAAAAATGGATACTTTGATTGACTATCCAGATACTCCATACAGCGAATATTAGCTGACTCACATATACGATTTCTTCTCAAGACGACAGAAGAGGATTCTGTGGCTGAGTAATGGCTTGAGCGTGACAAGTTTTAGGATAAGAATCGTCTGGCGATTGAATAAGGGGTGTAATAGAAAGGAGAGAAGTGTGGAGGAGAACGAGGAGGAGAAGCAGGAATAGGAAGATAAGTAGAGGAGGTCTAACATCCATGAGCATCGTTTGGGGGTAAAAGAAGAAAAAATAGATTATGCATTTTTAATTGTTTTGATTTCAGATTCCGGTCAATCGAAGAGAAAGAGAGAGAGAGAGATTGCTTCGTTGTGATAAGTTTTTTTTTTTTTATTATAAAGAAAAAGGACAGACATGTATATTCTTACTCAGTGCATCATCATCTCTCTCTCTCTCTCTATCTATCTATCTATCTATCTATCTATCTATCTCTCTCTCTCTCTCGCTCTCTCTTTCCTCTCTCTCTCTCTCTCTCTCTCTCTCTAAAAATAAAAAAAAAATAAAAAAAAGAGGCTTACAGGGTAGTACGACACGCAACTCGAAGCCAGTCATACAGGAAAAGTGAATCGACTTGTTACAAAATCACTTCCACTGCACTTTTGTGAAATGTCGACATTCACATCTTTCATCATCAATAAGTAAGACGTTAATCCCTGACAATCAATTAGCAGTGGACTGATTTTGCTGGAGACTCGAGATATCCGCGAGCTGGACCAACTTACGGAAAATCGAAATTAATAACGGCTTGAGGACGTGGGGAAGATTGGATTTTATTTAACGTCTTTCTAGGCAGATATATATATTGATTGATCCAGCCAGGAACTTCATCCTCAGCATCTGGTTTTAAATGATATTCAAATCGATTGCCTCTCTCTCTCTCTCTCAGCCTCTGTGTTATTCAGCAGGTCTATTTATATGTCACAAGTGTTTACTGCTATAAACACCCACGGTCATAAAAGAGGGTTATGGGAATCAAAAAAAGACCCAATCAACGTGGCAATCATCACGAAAACACACCTCTCATGTTTCACTTCGACCTTTTTTGTTTTGTAATATCACTGCTCTCAACTTCTAATATGATACCAGAAGCGCCAGACTGATACTAACCTCCCCATTCCGTCCCAAATTTCAAGAAGAGAGAATTTTGATTGACTTTTAAGCGGTATCGAGTCAACATTACCATTCTCCATTTTCTTTTGCGACGTCCTAGAGAAGCTAAGGCTGTTCCTGAACTCGAGCAAATTTGAACTTCATTTAGAAATGCATAGAATAAAGGACCTGTATTAATCATTCATCGAGTTCCTGATGAAGTCTTGACAGCGGATGTCACGGCGTATGATGTCCACAGCCTGGAACCTCACGGGAGAGTTTGAATCTGATGAGTCAGCTGGGATGAACTTTGACAGCTCTCGCATGACCCATAGACCTGGAAGTCTTTAACCTCGCAGTTGCCGAAGCGGAGAGAAACAGAGAGAAAAAAAAACAGTCGTGTGTCAAATTGTGTATTTTCACCTCACTAAATTTACGTCGATGACATATTGTTTTCGTTAAAGAATTCACTCGATATTATTGTGAGATACTTCTCGTACTTGTAACTTTGAAATCCTCGTCTTGCTCATAAACAGAATTAGATGTGTCACTTTGATCAGGATATAATTGTCTTAGAAGGGAAAATGATATTAACTATCCATTTAGGAATCCGATCCAATGAAAATTAATTAAAGATCTGATGAATTATAAATTGTAGTAGAAACGAACAGATATGAAATACGAACACTCAAAGTAACAACGAACACCCTGTACGTCAAACAATAATACTGAATATTACACACTAGTGACACGTGTTAATGACAGTCCTAAGACGGATGTACTGATGTTGTCATTTGCCGCACGAATTGGCGCTTTGATGTCGCAACAAAGATAACAATGTTTAGACAACAGGGCCCTGAAATGTTGAAGATACACCTGGGAACTAGTTTGAATGTGGACTGGTGGCAGTATGTACACACACACACTCACATACACACGCGCGTGTATGTACAAATATACATATACACACACACATATATACATATACATATATATATATGTGTGTGTGTGTGTGTGTGTGTGTGTGTGTGTGTGTGTGTGTGTGTGTGTTTTTGTGTGTGTGTTGTTTTATTGTATGCCGCTATTAGTTTACACTTAGCGCTGGGCTTAGAACCATATAGCGTAGTACTCATACTATAGTATAAGGGGACCGATGGTACAAATATTATGGTGCCAAACCTATTGCGTCAACAGATGGTTACAGGATAAGTCACTATATATCAAACAACCATACCGGTGGTGAGAAGAATGATCTGGACCATTAAACGACACCAGAAAAAAAAGCATCAGGGAAATAGTAATCATGTCAAAGAGCAAGAGAGATAAGAAGATAGAAAGAGATAGATAGAGAGAGAGAGACAGACAGACAGACAGGAGAGAGAGAGAGAGAGAGAGAGAGAGAGAGAGACAGACAGGAGAGAGAGAGAAGAGACAGACGGACAGAAACAGAAAAAGAACAAATATCACAGAGAATTGAATAGATTTATAAATAAATTAATGATGGTAAATGTATTTAGAAATAAGCTGCCGTGCTGTTTCTTATAACTCGTTTCTCGTAATTGCTGATATGGAAAGAGATGAGTGAGGATTAAATTCAATCTCCACCTTTTTTGTGTTTATGAGCAAGAGACACATAGTGTATATGTATGTGAATAAGTGTTACATGATGTGTGTGTGTATGTGTGTGTGTGTGTGTGTGTGTCGATGTTCATTTGGTCATTGAGTGAGAGGGAGAGTGTATTGTGTATCTGTGTATATACAGAAAATATTTTTTGTGTGTAGAGCATGAGATTGTACAGGATATGCTGTATCAGTAAGAGTTTGCAAATCTTGCTTCTATGTGTCTTTCTTTGTGTTTGAGTAATATTATTGTGTGTGTCTGTGTGTGGGTGTGTATATGTATTCATGTATGTGCGTGTATGTGCGGTTGTGTAAAAATAAAAGAGAAAGTGTATATAAACTTCTAGGATTTTATTTTAAATCATTAAGCCGGAAGATATAGAAGCTCATATTTATAGCAACCTGAACTAAAAGACTGAACTGGTGCTTCAGGTCTTTCGTTTATTTATTTCTTAACCATAAGTTGGAACGTATTTTTGTCATGGCTATCCTTTTGTCATATATTAATAGCATTATATTGGATAATATGAAAGATACTCAAACTTTTATATAAAAGCATGTAAAACTTTATTTTTACTATGGAGAATCGTAAATTTGATTCACTATCATATTAGTATTATGTAGTATTATGTTAGTATCATATAGTATTATATTAGTATTATTATACCCCCTCATACGTATCAGGTCTCATCTTAAGCGAAAGTTACCGAAAACATAGACCATTTCTGAACTCAAATTTAAAGTACATCGATTTTAATTGGTTTAGATTAGTTCTTCTCCCATTTGTTACGTGCCTGGTTAACATCAAAGCTCAAGAGGTAATTGGTCCTCCTTTCCATCTTCCAACTCTCGGCTCGGGTAATTATAGTGTACCGGATAACATCTTCACAACATCAAAACTCTGTGACTCTGGAGGGCGTTGTATTCTTACATTCTTTCAGAGGATTAATGGAAATATAAATATCCATTTGCGTTGGGAATAGATGGGGGGTTGCTGGATAGAGGGGTAGCTAAGTGGTTATATGATCATAAAAATTATCATAATTCTGGACCGAAAATCGTCGTTTTACCTTTACATTCATTTGCACTTAATATGTGCATTTGGTAATTGATTCACTCCACCCTCTTCCTTCTTCTTCTCTCTCTAACTATCTTTTTATCTGTCTATACTTACATCCGTCAGTCTCTCTCTATCTATATCTATTTATTTATCTCTCTTTCCATGCCTCTCTCTTTTTTCTCCATCTCTCTCCATTTTCTCCTCTCTCTGTGACACATATAAACGTACACACACACACCCACACACACACCCACACACACACACACACACACACACACACACACACACACACACACACACACACACACACACACACACATGCACATGCCCAGCACACACACACACACACACACACACACACCTACGTACACACACACACGCACACACACACACACGCACACACACACCTACACACACACACACACACGCACACACACACACACACACACACACAAGCACTCACACACGCACACACACACACGTACACACGCACACACCTACGCACACAGAGCATAAAAGGGTGACGCTGTCCTCATCCGTCAGCGCGCAGTAAAGGCAGCTCAGGCCGGCATCACCCCGAGCTAAGATATTTTCCTTCAAGGGATCAAGAGGGTGGCTTGTCTCCGGCCCTTTTAAGGAGGAGAGGGTGAGTGCGTGAGGGAGAGTGAGCGACGGTAGATCGGAGGAGGAGGAGGAGGAGGAGGAGGAGGAAGAAGAAGAGAGTCAGGGGAACTTTTTCCGTTTTGATTTTGCTTCGTCGCTTTGTGTGGCTGCTCTCTTGCTGTCTGGCGGTCGGTCGGTTGAATTCCGAGACGGTGAGGGAAAACCGGATCCGTCTGAGATTTTTTTTGATTTTTTTTTTTCTTTCTTTTCACCTTATTTATCCAATGTTTGATGGCACGCACACTTCTGGTGAATGCATTATTTCGTCCCGTAAAGAAAAGATGTGACTTCCGTTTCCTCTTCTTTTTTGTTCATCAACTTTCCTTATTTTCGTTCGAGAAGATGGAAGATAGCATACAGTGTTTATCTCAAAAATATCCCAAAGATATACTCCTTTTTTATTTCATAATACCTACTCTTTTTCTATTTTTCAATTTCCTTCCGAGAACAATAGATTGAAACTGAACCCGTAAAGCTGCCCCCTAACACTATTTTCTTCCTTATGTCCTATTACAAGCGAACCGAACACCTGTATCATGTAATTAGCCCTGATGTTCCTTGCACCGAAACAAATGAGCATTGAAGAGCTGCAATGGCTAAACCTTCCTCCGATATTGCGCCGATTGTGCAATGGCCAATATATGAAGTCTAATATCTGCGTCTTCTCAAAAGTGTACGCGACTCTTAAAATAATGACAAACAGTAGAACAGAATGGCTAGCGTAATAGAACAAGGGGAAAAGCTAAAGATGATTTTCGAATGTTATTGATAATAACTTGTTGCAATGGCAACGTTCTGTATAAATTCACATAGCTATTGTTTCGTG
>BOPN01005710.1:40000-45000 GCA_017312705.2 Penaeus japonicus | reverse complement strand
TCAAAACAAAAAACAAAAATCTGTCGAAATAAAAGTCAAAGTTGGATATTCTTTGCAAAACAGCCGTTCCTTCAAGACATCCAGTTGATTATAAAGCCTATAATCAATAGCCTCCTCTAAGACTTCTGGAAAATATCTCCTTCGTTCTTTATTCTTTTTTATCATTATCATCCATCGTCTTTTGATGCAATGTGCAATAAGTGTGATATTTCATAGACGTAATCACTGTTGGAAATCCTTGTGCACCCTCCTCACAATGATTGGCACGCCTGGGATACGCGTTTGAAATGCTGTGGGTGTTCAATTACAGATCGTGTGAGAGAGAAAAAAAAATATCCATATTAAAGTCGGTATATTTGAGGCGATGGAAAGATACACTAAGAAAGACGTAGGTTTGTAAGACTGTATGTAGGTGGATTTTTTTTTTTTTTTTTTTTTTTTGTAACTTCTATAGGGAATTGAAGCATCATGGTTCCATATTGTGACCAATAGATAAATATCCTTTCTATGCTAGGTATTCAGATGAAAAAAAGTACAGAGATGATGAAATGGAATATTAGATTGACTAGAACCTAGTTCACTTTTTAAAAATCGTACTCCTTTTCACTTTTTCCCCTCTTTTCAACTGCCCTTTTTCTCTGTCTCTCTCTCTTCTTCTTCCACTTCTTCTTCAGTTAATAGCATTTTGAATCTGAATTAATAGATGATCCCGTTACGGTTGGCAAAGACGAAAAAATATATTCGTCTTGACAGATACCATAGTAGAGTGTAATAGATATCTTGAATTTGTATTTTTTACTTCTGTCATTCTTTAACTTGTGTCATTAATGATAAGGATAAATATATTCATAATGATTATAGTGGTAAGGATACTTATAATGATAATGATTATAGTGATAAGGATAATTATAATGATAATGATTATATTGGTAGGGATAATTATAATGATAATGATTATAGTGATAAGGATAATGATAATGATTTTTTTCTTCAATATTTCCACATAAGTGTTCTTATCTCGTGGAACTATTTCACTTGGATAATTTCTTGTCTCTGATCTGATTACATACTAGTAGTTATAGAGGTCAGTTGTTAACCTAAACCTAGGATAAGCTTAAGGTCTTTTGAAATGTCAGATCTCCATCGGATGATTACCGACACGTGTATGTTATAGATAATAGTAGTAACAATTACAGTAAGCACATAAACCGATTGGGAAGTTGGGTGTTCTTTTTTGTTCTAGAACACCTGTATTTCAAAACCGATCCATGTCACACAAGACTGATATGTGTCACATATTAATTCCCATAAATACCAAAAGATGTGATTGGATAGCTTGAAATCCTATCGAACAACTGTAAAGCAGGAAGCAATATATAATTCAACGCGTGAAATAAAAGGTATAAACATAAAAAAAAAGAAACTAATCCGCGAACCGACCACACGTAAGGTCCGTTTATTCCGACGAGCCACAAAACATGTAAATTCAGACAAGGATCTTTCGTCATGGCAAATCCCTAGAATCCCGAAGGATCACTAAAAATCCGTAGTGACTCCGGATATTAGGTACGCCCTGACACTCACTCGATCACCGGCCTATCCTAATTTATACGGTGTAAGTCCCGCTACCTGGATGTGACGTATTATTTGGATTTACTCTATTGTCCGAGATCTGGCACGTGATTGGTTGATTACTGTTGTTATTTATGTGCGTGTGTGTGTGTGTGTGAGTGTGTGGATGGATAAGTAATAGAAGAAAATGATTGTGTATGTTGTGTGTTTGTGCGTGTGTGTGTGTGTGTGTGTGTGTGTGGATGGATAAGTAATAGAAGAAAATGATTGTGTGTGTGTGTGTGTGTGTGTGTGTGTGTTGATTGTTTTGAAGATAGCATTGTTAACAAAGTGTTTTGTGAGAGTATTCAATCGGTAGTGATGGGGTAGAGACATTGAATATATGTTAGTGTATTAGTGTTTAGCTTATGTATGATTGAGAAAGATATGTGGAAATTTTAAGGATTCCAGTTGATTGCATCAACATACACATACTTTGATGGAAGCACGTTTAATCATATCAATGTATGTCTAATGATTCAAGATAAATATAAGAAGATAATGTCATTCCAAATATATAAATATGTGTTTTTTTTATAGTAATCTTCTAAAAGTATTTAAATTTAGCTTTGAGGAGATTTAATAAAAAAGGAGCTTTGAAGAGATTTATCATATAATATACCTTTGACGGCCAATTCGTGATAAATATACAAGTCCTTTCCGCTACAAAACACACACACACACATACACACACAAACACACACACACACACAAACAAACAGACACACACACACACACATACAAACAAATAAACAAACACACACACACAAACAAACACACAACACATATACATGAACATATACGGTCCCTTCCCTCACATATGTAAACCTATACATAAAAGGTCAACTCATTTCATACATCAAAGGGATATTACCCATACAGTTACAAATCAGTAAGAATTATATAATTTTACATTGTTAGCAAGCCTGTATTGTTTGTGATGGGTTGTTAAACTCTAAGGTTTAAAAACCCCAATTCAGATATACAGTAGCCGGATGTGAATATAGTATATAGAATATAGTTAGGATGTAGAAAGTATCTGCAAGTGGTTATAGGACTTTCGGTCATTAATTTTAAGATGTTATATTAATATATATAATGTAATTAATTGTTATTACTGATATCATTATTGTTATCCTTATTGTAATCATGACCGTATGTCACTTGAAGTTATCATCCTTTTTCCAATGCGTTTCTCTACGTAATTTAATATCTAAGCAATTCACGTACACGCGCATACATGCACACATACATATACACACACAAAACAAAATATCTTGAATAAACACGGCTCCGTCTTTCAATTGCAGGAACGCAAGACGCTCTGCCAGGATTGCAACCTGGGGAAATCTCCGAACTAGGCCGGGACGATCGGTCACTAAGAATGTTTTTGGATTATATGCTTAGTTCCCAACAGGCAAGTACCTAGCCAGGTGTTTGTTTTTTTTTCTCGATATTTTGCTTGTTTTTCTAATTACTCTTTTTTTTTGTTTCCGCCTCTCTTTCTTTCTTTCTCTCTCTCTCTCTCTTTCTCTCTCTCTCTCTCTCTCTCTCTCTCTCTCTCTCTCTCTCTCTCTCTCTCTCTCTCTCTCTCTCTCTCTCTCTCTCTCTCTCTCTCTCTCTCTCTCTATGTATATATATATATATATGTGTGTGTGTGTGTGTGTGTGTGTGTGTGTGTGTGTGTGTGTGTATGTGTGTGTGTATGTGTGTGTACAAATAAATAGATAGACAGATGTATCTATAGATACATCGAAAGATAGATAGATCGATATAGATAGATAGATAGATATGGATATGGATATCTGTGTGTGTGTTCGTGTGTGTGTTTGTTGTTGTATAAGTATGTCTGTATATATGTATGTATTCAGGTATCAAAAGATTAGCTGTATTTGCCTTTGAACTATCAAATGAATAATTCATTGCACATATTTCAAAGTGCATTTCAAACAAAATTACAAGGAATGTGAACAATCATAGAATAATATACTGACACCTACAGATTATAGATTTAGAGATTCTATCTGCTGCAGTAATATTTCACAACCAAAGGGGAACATGTGAGGAATTTAGTATTTAGCCTTTACTTGTGTCTTGTAACTTTCACTCCAGTTTTCCTGTTCAAAAGGTTTCCGAAATGAAAGCGATGGTTTTCAGGTCTGTCTGGCTGAAATCTTGGTTGTTAGACAGATGTATTATGTTACTCATTCTCATCAGTATCTTCAGAAGACTTTTTTTAAATGAAGAACCTCATTCTCTTTCCTTTCCTTCTTTTATTTTAGTGATTTTACTCCTCTAAATTACTCTAAAACTTTATTAAAACAAATCATCTAATTATCTAGCTACAAGTGTCAGATAACCTGTATGAGACGTTATTACTTTTTTACTTGAAATAGGGCGCGTATTGTCCTTAGAATTATGTATGCTTTATATCTAATCGAGTATATCGTATTTTGAAAAGGAAGATCGCATTCATCATTACAGCGACAATAAACATGAAAAAAATCTAATTTTGATAGATAATGATCTATGATACTATAAATTTCGAAACCATAACAAACTTATTTTCCCTTATCAAGCCCTCTCAAATGATGGCCGACCCGCAGGAGGATTCCGATGAAGGATTTAGGAGGAAGAGGAGCGTTAACACTAGCCAAGAGGAGGATGTCAGAAAAGAGGAGGTAAGAGCAATGTGGGAGCCTGATACAGAGGACAGTGTGTGTGTGTGTGTGTGTGTGTGTGTGTGTGTGTGTGTGTGTGTGTGTGTGTGTGTGTGTGTGTGTGTGTGTGTGTGTGTGTGTGTGTGTGTGTGTGTGTGTGTGTGTGTGTGTGTGTGTGTGTGTGTGTGTGTGTGTGTGTGTGTGTTCCTTTGTGCGTTAGTATGTGCGTTAAATTAACTTCTCTGTATTAACTCCCCTTGTGCAGGAGGACGAGACGCGAGATAAACGGCAGGCGAAAGACGAGAAGGATGAGGGAGGAGAAACGGCGGAGGAGCAGAGCGGCAGCTGGTGGTGGCGACCTGTTGAAGGTAAGATTCGTCCGAGATGGTGACTTGCATTTCTTTGAACTATTTTTGTATGATTCCTTTATCTGGGTCGCAGTTATTCCTCATGCCTTTATAGGCATTTTACAAAGTATCCTTTATCGCTATTCCTTTCACAAACATCGGATTGCATGACGTAAACCCTTATTCCACATTGCAGTACGTCGTTCTTACTTCATCCCAATGACCGGCAAGCGAGAAGGAAACGACGTCCCAGCTCTTGCCAGCAGCGAGGCATACGAGAACGACCTTGGCAGCATGGAATATCTCGACGACGACGAGGTAGACTCTGGCGACACTGAGGCCCTTCAGGAGGACCAGGGACTCGGGAGCGAAGTCGAGAAGG
>BOPN01005710.1:20000-25000 GCA_017312705.2 Penaeus japonicus | reverse complement strand
CCCGGCATATTGTCCGGGAAACTGCTGCTCGGTTGCATGCACGTGAGTGATTTCCTGCTGATTAGGATCGAATGTGATCTCCGCCGACCTCTGAGTCCGAATGAAGATGACCAGGAGGAAGATGACCACGGCAATGACGACGACGAGAGTCACCGAGATTCCAACGATAATGATCACATGATTGGAATCGCCGCCGGTATCCAGTTCACGACCTGCGTTTGTTGCATTGTGTCTCGAAATAGATGTCATCCTTAAGAGTCCAAAACCCGAGTTTGAATCAGGTCAAGTCGAAGATATTTTCTTAACGTCACGTCACTTGCGTCGCCAGAAAAAAAAGGCTTCTTTGTTCAACGTTGCTTTCACTCGAACTATGCAATGGCAATGATCCGTTCATAAAACTATTCCCATTACGAGCACTTTTAAATCCAACCCGACAGTCGTCAATCACAGAAAAGAGTCATTTTAATCCGTTTTTTTTTCAATCACCGCGAAAAGGTAGACCAGTGTTCAAAATAGATATCAATGTTGGTCAGTCACCGCGTACCTGCAGATGAGTCAGGGTTCAAAACAGGTACCACAGCACAATGGAATGGAATTATCGGTACCCTGAGTGACAAGACATCGTGAGCCGTGTGGCACCGAGGAAACCGTCTTGAGGTGTGGCAGCAAAAACCGTGGCACTGCACTGTCGGTGGTCGGAGATGACATCATATAGAGGTGGTGGGGACACGTTCCTTTGTACTATATGACTCACTCCGAATTTTAGACTAACTTTGTTTTACCTGTTTTCGTTGTATGGAGGTTACACGGTGTTCATCTTGAGTTGTTTTTGTTTTTTTTTCGTATATTTTGGATAGAATATCACCAAAAATTATGTCAAATGTTTTTGGCACCACCCTCAAGTATCACATCCTGTGAAGATAAGAAACGTATTACTTGAGGCGTCTCCGAGAAGACGAAATATTGCATCTCGTAAAGTTTTGCTGCATTTTTTATGATATTCATTTTTTCCTAATGGGGAATAAGTGAGAATAGGGATAGAACAGATAGATAGAAAAACAGAGATAGAGAGAAAGAGAGAGTGAGAGAGAGAGTGAGAGACAGAGAGACAGAGAGAGAGAGAGAGAGAGAGAGAGAGAGAGAGAGAGAGAGAGAGAGAGAGAGAGAGAGAGAGAGAGAGAGAGAGAGAGAGAGAGAGAGAGAGAGAGAGAGAGAGAGAGAGAGAGAGAGAGAGAGAGAGAGAGAGAGAGAGAGAGAGAGAGAGAGAGAGAGAGAGAGAGAGAGAGAGGGCGGGAGAGAGAGAGGGAGAGAGAGAGAGAGAGAGAGAGAGAGAGAGAGAGAGAGAGAGAGAGAGAGATTGAGAGAGAAAGAGAGAGATTGAAAGAGAGAGTTATATAGATAGATAGAGAGAGAGAGAGAGAGAGAGAGAGAGAGAGAGAGAGAGAGAGAGAGAGAGAGAGAGAGAGAGAGAGAGAGAGAGAGAGAGAGAGAGAGAGAGAGAAAGAGAGAGAGAGAGATTGAGAGAGAGAGAGAGAGAGTGAGATAGAAAGAGAGAGATTGAGAGAGAGAGAGAGAGAGAGAGAGAATGAGAGAGAGAGAGGGGGGTAGGGGAGAGGGGGGGAGGGAGGGAGATAGATAGATGGATGGATAGAGAGAGAGAGAGAGAGAGAGAGAGAGAGAGAGAGAGAGAGAGAGAGAGTGAGAGAGAGAGAAAGAGAGAGAGAGAGAAAGAATAAAAGAAAGAAAGACAGACTTAGACAGAGAGAAAGAAGGAATGTGGGAGAGAGAGAAGGAATGAGAAACAGAGACAGACCGATCAAGATAGATACAAACGGACAGGATAAGGATAAGCCAGATTTGCGGGGCAGATGCTTCGCCGGGCTTATATGCACTAAGGCGAGCCCGCTTGTGTTAGCATGTGCTGACTCGTAAGAGCATGTACCAAAGAGTGTGGACTCGATCAGAGCTTGGTCCCTCTCCACCGTGGTGCCCACGGCAGTAACCGCCAGGCGACAGTAGGAACTCACGAGCTTGGACGGGGCTCGTTCTGCCGACCACGAGGGTGTGAGCCTGTGAGGCCGGCGCGCTACCTACTGCGTTATCCTAGCAGCTCAGACGGGGCAATACAAACGGAGAGAAAGATATACACAGATAAGAAAAGAAAAATAATCAGCAACAGAGACACAAAAGATATCAAAGACAGATGAAAAGAGAGAGAGAAAAAAAAAATGATACAGAGCATTCAAAACAAATAAAAAGAGACAAAGCATATGCATTTGAAGTCTGAAAAAAAAAAAAATCTATAAAACGTATTCAAAGTAAGCGCATTTATCAGCAACATTTTAGCTGACATTTCCACTGTATCCTGTAATGTGTGATAACCAGTAAACAAGTAATCCGTTCTTATCTGGTTCGGGTATTTTCATCCGTTTCGTTTAATGTCACTTGTAAGGACAAAGGACACGAGCACAGGGTGTACTTTATTGTACTAAACGAGATATGGGTTTCGGTGTGTTATCTTTATCGTAATATCTTTGATAAGGCTAATAGCAGTGATGGTAAAAGGGAAGTGAAGATGCTGATGATAATGATGATGATAGTGATGATAATGATGATGATAATGATGATGATGGTGATGATAATGATGATGATGATGGTGATGATGATGGTGATGATAATGATGATGATGGTGATGATAATGATGATGATAATGATGATGATGATGATAATGATGATGATGGTGATGATCGCGAGAATCATCATCATTTTTCTTCATGCTTGTCCTTATTTCGATTCTAAATTTTATTACTGTTGTTTTTGGTATTATTATTGTTAATGTTACTGCCGTTTTGTTATCATCATCAATATCAGCATCGTTGTTATCATGATATCATTAACAATCACAGTGACGAAGAAGATTAGATAATCCTTATGATGAAATGAAAGATTAAATATATATATATATATATATATATATATATATATATATATATATATATATATATATGTATATATATGTATGTATATATATATATATATATATATATATATATATATATGTATATATATATATATATATATATATATATATATATGTATGTATATATATATATATATATATATATATATATATATATATATATATATATATATATATATGTATATGTTTATGTATATATGTATATATGTATATATATATATATATATATATATATATATATATATATATATATATATATATATATATATATACGACGATGATGATAATGATGGTAATGAAGATGATAATGATAATGAATATTGCTATAATAATATATGATAACAATATATATAACTCTAGTTAGGATGATAAGGATGATATTACTGATAAATATAGAAAGAACGATAATCATAGCAATAATGATCATATGGTTAATAAGTATAAAGATAATAGTAAAAATAAAGATAAATAATAGTGATGATAATCCTCAATATCACCATTACCATTATCATTATTGTTATAATCATCATTATAGTAGAACAAAAATGATGATAATGAAAATGAATGTGATAGAAAAACTGAAAATAGTTGCAATACTGATAATGATGATGATGGTAATAGTAATGATAATGATAACAGCAAAAAATATATCAATAGTGATGATGATGATGTTAACAGTTTTAATAATAATGATGATAATGATGATAATGATAATTATTATTATCATTACTATTATTATCATTATTATTATCATAGTAATAATAATAATAATGATGATAAAACAATAATAATAATAATGATGATAAAAACAATAATAATGATAACGATAATGATAATAATAATAATGATGATAATGATAATAACAATAAAGATGATAATAATAATGATAATAATAATAGCAATAATAGTAATAATAGTTATAATAATAATAATGATAATAATAATGATAATAATGATAATGATGATGATGATGATGATGATGATGATGATGATAATGATAATAATAATGATAATAATAATAATAATAATAATAATAATAATAATAATAATAATAATAATAATAATAATAATGATAACAATAATGATAATAATGACAATGATAATAATTATAATAATAATCAATAATAATCTTACAAATGACTTCTGATCCTTATCATCAGCTTAGTGAGCTTACAATATTTTCCCTCCATGATAATAATGATAATAATCTTATTGACACCTGTGAACAGATGTCTCCTCGGTATCACCTAATTTTCAGGTTTTTATTTCAGTATAAACAGTTTCAGAAAGTTGTGTTTTATTTATTAGGGATAAGAGAAGATAATGTGAATAAATGATGGGTGGTAAGTATGATGGTAAGTGAATAGTGGCTATATATAAAGAGGTCAAAGGGGGAAATATATACTGTCATAAAAATGTACTTACTGTAGCTTATCACAAATGAATGATTATATATAATAGCCATATTTTCGAGTGAATGATACCTATTGTAAGCCACTTATAAAATACACATGCATTCTTTTTTTGCATAAAAAGGAAAAATGTATATATATATATTTAGTTGCACAATTATTATTCATTATTTGCAGAATTATTTGTACACCATCAAGCATGTATATTATGATGATCTGAGTAAGTGATGCTTCAGTGATTGCAGCAGGCTGTATATACGTTCAATAGCAAGCTGTATGTATATATGAACATTTATGATTATTCATTAATTTGTTATTATCTCAGTGTTTTCATGTGAAGACAGGCTTTTCCTAAAATTTTCCGTTGTTTGTGTACTTCAAAATTAAATCTAGACTTTCAAGTAACGAGTATGATATAAATGAATGGATCGGTGAATAGTCGGCTTTTGCACCGACTTTAGACCCCAAGTAAACTCATCGTCAAATCTTATTGAATCTCATTAACCTTTTAATTTTGTATAGATATTTAGATAAATAGATAGATAGATAAATATAGATGGATAGATATATAGATATAGATGATATATATACATATATGTGTGTGTGTG
>BOPN01005710.1:5000-7500 GCA_017312705.2 Penaeus japonicus | reverse complement strand
ATATATATATGATGCAGTTTCCGTACAGCAAAAAAAAGTATTGGTTAAGACTATGTGATTTAGCTTTTTTGCACTATTTGCAGTGGTGATATGTGACTGGTTTTGCATCCTGCACATATTGTATAGTATAATGATTGCCTATGCGTAGCCTGGTTAGTATAACTTGTTGCCTCCGTGATAGACCTTTATAAATTCCATAGGGCTTGTCCATGTATGATGTCCCGGCGATACTTTCATAATGCCAGATAGTGCCATGTCCATTCTTTTTCATCTTTTCTGTAGCCCATACCCGATCCTTATAATCTCTTAAACAGCTATTAATATATCTTTCATCTGAGTAAGAGATAATGGTATAGCATAGTATGGTTCTTCATAGGAAAGTGCGAATTTGGCTAACTAATCAACTTTTTCACATGATGGTATTCCTATATTCCTATACAATGACACTTGTATACCCTGCTCTGAGAGTCTGGAAATCTGCTATATACTTCATGTAATGAGACTTCAGTTCTTATGTCAAAATCATGGATTTAGGTCCTGGCAGTTTGTCAATTTGGACATATACATGAGTTCTATGCCATAGTGCAGATAGTTTGGTTTCTGAGATATTAAGAGCATCAATGCTCCACACATTGAAGCTGAGGATGGTCTGGACAGATTTGGCTTTCCATTCTAAGTTGGAGTGTATTAGATTGGAATATCGAGGCCGAGCAAACCTGACTCTGTGACTGATCTCATTTGCCAGAGCTTGGGAAATCTGTGGTTTGGGTAGGAGCTGCAAGATTCTAGTACCAAGAACGGTATTAATTTGGGTAACACGACTGTGGATTGTGGGGAGATCTAATTCTTTCCTCGTGACCAGAACTTTAGCAGTCATTGGGAAACCGAGTATAATTCTCATAGCCTTGTTCTGTAGAACTTCAAGGAGTTTGAGGGCATTTGAAGGCAACAGACTAAGAACCGGACTCGCATAGTCAATCACGGACCGAACTAAGGTAATATACATCAACCTCAGGACTCTGAGGGAGGCACCAACGTATCTGTTACATATAAATTGTAATGGTCTTAAACGTTCTAAGCAACGTTCTTTGATATCGTGAATAATTTCCTGGGTGAAATGAGAATTGCGTGACATAAGGTGTGGAGCAATCACCACAACACCAAGATACCTGTAGGAGTCAGTCCTTGCAATAACTTGTCCATCTAAGCTTGGTATATAGGGCAGTTGACGAGGTCTGGATATATGTTTGGTTTTGATAGGGTTGGGTATGAGGCCAAGAGAAGCACACTTTTTCCCCTGTATTAAAGACTTTCCCCCCTATTAAAGACTTGGATGAGGATATCATCTGCATGTGATATTATATTACACAGGTCTCCTAACTCATTTTTCAGTTTGCAGATAGAGTGCATAAGTATGTTAAATAGTGTAGGGGACAATACTCCCCCTTGTGGGGTACCTAACTCTAGTTTACCGAAAGCACTAAAGGTACTCTTGGTACCATACTTTAACTTTCCTTGTAGATAAATAGTCCTTTATCCATAACAGTAGCTCTCCCTGAACTCCCAAGAGTTAATTCATGGAGAATTGCTGTTGGAGAAGCTCTGTCAAAAGCACCTTTAAAGTCTATGAAGTACGAAGACTGTGCTTTGTTTCCATTTAGGTACTGTGCTAAACACATTTGTGTTCCTTTCCCTTTCTGGAAACCAAAGATTGATAGATGAATTTGGTCTTTGGTCTGATAAAGAAGATGAGTGAGAAGGATTCTTTCACAGGTTTTGGAGAAGCAGGATGTTAGTGAGATTGGTCGAAATTCGTCTGGGCGTCCTGGTTTTGGAATGGGAATGATGGTTGCCTGTTTCCAGGAGGTAGGCAGAGTGCCTGTAGCATAGGTTAAGTTGAAGAGATCTAGAAGAGGATTTCTTCCCTTTGCCTGTACCTTTTCAAGGAGCCGAATAATGTCATATGTAATCGTCCCCAGGTGCAGTGGATTTGCCAGTTTTAATTGCTGCAAGAAGTTCGTCAGTTGTAAATGGTATGTCAGCCTCATATGTTAATTGACACTGATAATCAATTTCATTTTTGTGTTTTAAATTGGAAGAGCACCTGCGTATGGACAAGAGAAGAATCCTCACACCATTTATTAAGAAGAGATGAATCTACTGTTTCTGGATGAGGATGAGGTGTTGCATTGTATGAATTAGCTTTAATCTTATTGATGTCCTTCCACACATTACTCATGGGAGTTGTAGAGTCAATTGATTCTGCGCAGGCATACAAACTCCCTTCTCGCTTTTGAGCAATTGTTTCGTTCAGCCTTCTACTAAAGAAAACAAGGTCCTTACCTAGGTAGGGGTTGCTTTCTAAATGTTTTAGCTGACTCACAGTTGATCGTATTATTTTTTTAAGAAGCTTAATCTCAGAGTCTTTGTTTAGATGTCGTGCACGTTTGACTCTGGAGGTTGGAGACCTATGTATGGTGGGATTTTTGGGGTGAAGTTG
>BOPN01005709.1:68179-75679 GCA_017312705.2 Penaeus japonicus | reverse complement strand
TTGTTTAGAAAGAAATGGAGATAGTGAGAGAGCAGGAGAGAGAGAGAGAAAGAGAGAAAGAAGGTTATAAATAGATATATTTAAACACGAATATCTTTAAACACACACACATGTATATATATATATATGTGTGCGTGTGTGTGTGTGTGTGTGTGTGTGTGTGTGTGTGTGTGTGTGAATGTTTAAACATGATAAAGAAAATATTAGATAAAACAAAAATAACAAGAAAAAACACATCAAAACAAAGGCAAAAATGAAAAATATCAATCCACATCTGTCTATCTGCCTATCTATCTACATTCTTCCTTACTTTAAAACTCACAACTCTTCCTATCGTCCTTTACTCTCTCTCCCTCGCTATTATCATATATCCTTTCGGTGATTACACTCATATCTCGATCATTATCACAATTTCCTTATTCCCCGTAAAAGCAAAAGAAGCGATTTTTTCAAAAGGCATTAAAAATCACCTTTCGATTTGTGTTCTGAATATAGGCTTTTAGATCTCTGTATCTTTATCTATGCCTTCATTTATCTCTCTGCAGTATCTATATCTACACCTTAATTTATCTCTCTATCTCTCTGCAGTATCTATATCTACACCTTCATCTATCTCTCTGCAGTATCTATATCTACACCTTAATCTATCTCTCTATCTCTCTGCAGTATCTATATATATACCTTCATCTATCTCTCTATCTCTCTGCAGTATCTATATCTATACCTTCATCTATCTCTCTGCAGTATCTATATCTACACCTTCATCTATCTCTCTACAGTATCTATATCTACACCTTCATCTATCTCTCTATCTCTCTGCAATTATACTTATATTTATACTTATATTTATCGAAACGCGTCAAATACATCTCTTGCGTCTCATTCATACCTTTCTTCTACTATCTATCTATTTATGTCTATCTATCAATCTGTTTACCTATCTATCTATTTCTATAACTCTATATCTGTATCTATATTTATATCTATATCTATCTATTTGTATATCATCCTATCTTCCTATATATCTATTTCTAATTCTAAATCTCCGTATATATATATATATATATATATATATATATATATATATATATATATATATATATATATATATTTATCTATGTGTCTATCTATTTACGTATCCCTATCGAAATATATCTAGATATCTATATCCATATCTATCTGCCCATCTACCTATCTATTCATCTTTATTATCTATCTCTAAATCTATCCATCATCTATCGAGCTATCAACCTATAAATCTATCTATCCATCTATCTGTTTCTATTATCTATGTATCTATATATTCCTATCTATCTCTATATATCTCCATGTATCTAGACATCTATCAATTTATCCATCAATTTATCCATATTTCTATCTATCAAACTTTCTATTCGTCAATATATCTATCTATCTATCCATATTTCGACCTTTCCAACTGTCTATTTATCCATTCATCCATCCATCTATCTATCCATCCATCTTTCTACCTATCTAACTATCTATTCATCCATCTATCCATATTCCGACCTTTCTAACTATCTATTTATCTATTCATCCATCCTTCTACCTATCTAACTATCTATTCATCCATCAATCCATATTTTACGACCTTTCTAACTATCTATTTATCCATTCATCCATCCATATTTTACGACCTTTCTAACTATCTATTTATCCATTCATCCATCCATCGTTCTACCTCTCTAACTATCTATTCATCCATCAATCCATATTTTACGACCTTTCTAACTATCTATTTATCCATTCATCCATCCATATTTTACGACCTTTCTAACTATCTATTTATCCATTCATCCATCCATCGTTCTACCTCTCTAACTATATATTCATCCATCTATCTATATATCTATCTATCCATCTACCCCCCCCCCCCACTCTCCTTCTCCTGCAGGGCTTCGAAACTGAAACTATTTTGAGTGAGGCCTGGGGAGCTAATCCACACCCTTCTCTGACTCCTTTTCTCCGCTTTGCAACTATGGTCTTCTATCTCTCCTCGTTGTAATTATTCTTTTTTTCTGTCTCTCTCTCTCTCTTCTCGTTGCAACTATTCTTTTTTCTGCCTCTCTCTTTCTATCTCTTCTCGTTGTAACTATTCTTTTTTCTGCCTCTCTCTTTCTATCTCTTCTCGTTGTAACTATTCTTTTTTCTGCCTCTCTCTCTCTCTTCTCGTTGCAACTATTCTTTTCTGCCTCTCTCTTTCTCTCCTCGTTGTAATTATTCTTTTTTTTTCTGCCTCTCTCTCTGTCTCCTCGTTGCAACTATTCTTTTTTTCTGCCTCTCTCTTTCTCTCTCTTCTCGTTGCAACTATTCTTTTCTGTCTCTCTCTTTCTCTTCTCGTTGAAACCATTCTTTTCTTCGTCTCCCTTTCTCTCCATTTTGCACCTATATTTCCCTTCATCTCTCTTTCTCTCCGCTTTACACCTATAATTTTCTTCATCTCTCTTTCTCTCCGCTTTGCAAATATTCCCTTATTCCTCTCTCCTTTGTAACTATATCCTTCTTCCTTTCCTCTCCCATTTGCAACTACATCTTTCCCATCTCTTTATTCCTCTCCCTTCTATGCTACTGCAATCCCTCTCCACGTATTCATAAATTATTAATGAACAGTCTTTGGCTTTAATTTCCCTCTGATAAGAAAATGTCGCATTCGGATTTTTCCCGCGCGGATTCTCTTATGCGAACGAGGGTTAAAAAAGAAAAAGTTGCCATTTCGTTATTAAAATCTTGATTCTTTCGAGTCAAGACTCCCGCTTTTTTATTTTTCAAAACGGTATCATATCCACAGTCACTAAAATAGACATGAACGCAAGAAGAGAGAGAGATAATGAAAAGCGGATTTTTTTCTGCGCTAATTTTACTATGCGAACGGGGGTGGGAGGGGTGGAAGGAAAGGTTGCGAACTCGTAAAAAAATCCTCTAATAATTCGGATAAAGCCTCGTACTTTTCTTTTAAAAGGATTTTTAAATGAAAAAGGAACTTACATCAACGATTATGAAAAAAAAAACGATAATACAGAAATACGGATAAGAATAAACATATTTCGCGGGAAAAAGAAAATGTTGCCAACTCGCAATAACCCCCGCCAATTTTTTGAGTCGCGCGTTTTTTTTTCTTTTCTTTTCTTATACAAAAAACGTAATCTTATCTCCCCGGCCATAAAAAGCGGAAATGAATATAAGAACAGACAGATAATGAAAGGCGTTCGTGCCAAGTAAACCCAACACGCATGCAATTGCTCTTTCACAATCATGTTGAATATGCAACTTTCTCCGCCGAACTGATCGCCTTTCCCATCAACAGCGCAAACACGTCACCTTTGCAGATTATTATTTGCAGTATGATCTCCATTATTTGCACTAACAGGTTCATCATCTGACGCGGGAGAGAGAGAGAGAGAGAGAGAGAGAGAGAGAGAGAGAGAGAGAGAGAGTGATTTGATTTGATACAGTTTATTTGCAAAGAGAGAGAAAGACAAAGAGAGAGAGAAAAAAAAAGAGAGAGAGAACGAGAGAGAGAGAGAGAGAATAAGAGAGAGAAAGAGAGAGAGAGACAAAGAGAGAGAGAGAGAGAAAAAGAGAGAGAGAACAAGAGAGAGAGAGAGAGAGAGAGAGAGAATAAGAGAGAGAAAGAGAGAGAGAGACAAAGAGAGAGAAAGATAGAGCGAGAGAAAGAGAGATAATACCTCAAGTAAAAGACAAGAGGGTGAGAGAAAGAGAGAGAGAGAAAAAAAAACATTATCCTTTTTCCCTGTTTCCTACAAAATGTCAGTAGACTCAAGCGTCGAAATGCTTGCGAGGTTTCTATTGATATTACCTAACCACTGGTCTAAGCACACATCCCATCCTCAATTCCCTTTCCTCCTGTTGCATTTTGTTGGTCGAAGTTTTATTTGCGGAAAAGTCACTGAGTCTCTGTGAGTCTACTCTTCGCATAATTTTGCATAAATGATGATATCCTTGCATTTCCTGTGACAGCTTATTACGTGCATTCAGCACCCTGGATTATGTAATTATGCTGTTATGTGTCTGGGTTTGTTGCAAAAAACATTAACCTTTTTCTGGTCCTGTCGTTTATCATGGATTCCTCCCGAGTCACAGGAAATAAATCCGAAATGCAGTCTACTAATGTCCAAGGGTTAAAATGAAAGGCTGGATAGACACGCGAGAGTTAACGAGTTCAATTTGTTGAGGCTGTTGTTATGTATAGAAATTATAGAAATGTCTGTCGACGGAACAATTCCTCTCGCGTTTGCCAGAATCCCTGCATACTAACAACAGATCAAGTGCGACCGTTGAAGGTTCGGAGGAGACGCTGCTGCCTTATTCAAATGCAGGTTATATCATTACATTTTCATAGTTCATGGCTTTTTATGGCAGTTTTCTCCACTGAGCAATGCAACAGTCCCAGCTAATATATGGTTCTAAACACTTTACTGTTATATTGCGGCGCCTGGCCCTTATAAACACGCCATTTGCAAACCCATAACTTGACGCAGTCACATCAGTTCACCCTGATGACAATTCTGCTCATCAGCTCACGATTCTGTTTGACACACGTTGGCCTGTCTGCAACTCTCAGTGGAGGCAGTGTGGTGATTTGAATAACGGAGACGGAAATCTTGTTGCAGCATTCAAATATCATAAACTTAATTCCTGAGGGAGCAAGTCTCTCGCTGTTTCTACAGTACTAAACCAAATGACAAATCTTGATTCGTTGGCAAGTGTCCTGCAACCAAATACGGATAGGAATTCGTTTAAAACGACGGAAAGAAATTCAAACCAAACTAAGATATGTTAAGGAAAGCCTAGGAAGCTGGAAAGCTCGATAAGGAAAAAAGAATAGGAGAAAAAAACTGACCTGTTCACGCGGTAAACATTCTGGAAGAACTCAATAATTGTACACAAGTGGTTAAAAAAAACTTACGCAATGGACAGACCTGTCGTAGCAATGCGTTAGCAACATGGTTTTAATAAGGGAAGCAACAAGCTACTTAATGTTCAGAACACTTTACCATGAAAGTATTGGAAACTTCAATAGTTTCCATGTGGATCCTGTGCAACAACCTTATTCAAGAGATACTTAAAGTCAGACTTGGACACCCTTGAGAATTTTTTTTGAAACGTTCCACTGCCTCGTGCTTGCCATGGCTAAATACCGACATATTCGCGTGCTGTTTAATGCGGGAAACTTCACTCGTCTGCACTGTTTTTCGAAGAGCCTGAGAAACGAACCCAGAATAGTCTGCGCCGTTTCCTCTGACAACCACTTATTAAAACTACTGCTGCTGCCATCAGCAAGGCCACCTTATTCCCCGATGTGTCGCTTCGCTCTTGTCTACAGAAACTCACGTGGACGTCCTTTGTGTAGAACTTTTCCTACCAATGTGTTGCGGACATGTAACGGGCATGACAGAAACATGGCCCTGACAGCAGTGTTTGCGGCACCTGTTCCAGGACACGCGTGGATCGTCTTTATTCTTCAGTGAGTCGTCATTCTGTAGAAAGTATCCTCACTCATAGATATACACTGCTGCTTTCACACAGCCATGTTTACAGACAATAGTTGGCAAAACAGACAGGTACTTCGTACACCACAGGCTGTAATCCCATACCAGCATCTTCGTCGAGATTCTAACCAGATCTAAAGTTATTTTAGACCTCTTAACAACGGAATCTGGGGACTATCCAATGTATAGTCAGGAATATACGACTTGTCTTCAGACGCACACACATAAATATCTGAACACTCGCACATAAACAATTACACGTAATCACGATCGCACCCCCTACACACACGCGCGCACACACACACACACACACGCACACACACACAGACGAGGGCGGATTTAGCAGTGAGAGATCTTTATCCCACCTTCCTGACCTCAGACCGTGAGCAGTATTCAAACCCACTCCCATGAAGTTCCGCTTGATCATATTAATGATCACATGTTTCAATCGATGTAAACATGCAAATTAATAAGAATTCTCTATTATTTAAATGTTTTTGTTGTTAAAAGTTTTCTTTTGAAACAAATTGGTAAAATAGCAAAAATATGATATGAATAACAATTGATTAATCCCACTGGGCAAAATATGTAATTACTCTTTAAACATTACATCGGTAAAATTATGTAATTCCATATCTTGCACTGTGTAATTCATCATTCTCTTTCATAGGGCTGCTGCTAGTATCCCATTCTCTATCATTAATTCCTCTGTTTTCAGGTATTATGCCTTGGATATACCGTACTATTACAACTACAACTACTCTCAACAACAACAAAAATCAGATTGCAGTTGCATCAGCAGTGGTGTAAACGGCAAGTGTTCCTGTTGCTGATATTGTGCAAGGCTTTTGTTGTCGCGCAGTGGAAGTACGGTCGAGCGGAGTTCCGGACCGACACAAACGCGAACATGCAAATGCCTCCATTATTAGGTCCACTTAGTCCCGATATAGCGAACACTGAGGTAATGAGCTGTGTCGTTTGTGTGTGCGTGTCTCCGTGGGCGCGCGAGGCAGAGGCGGTGCTCGAGTGGCATGAGGAGGCATAGGAGGTAGTTGTTACGCCGAGAGTTCTCTTGTTTCATCTTCTCCAGCTCTCTGTCTCTCTCTCTCTCTGTCTCTCTCTGTCTGTCTGTCTCTCTCTCTCTCTCTCTCTCTCTCTCTCTCTCTCTCTCACTCCACACACACACATACACAGATATATATATATATATATATATATATATATATATATATATATATATATATATGTATATTTATACATATATATACATATATATATAAACATATAAATATATACATATACATATACATATATACATATAATAAATAAATAAATGTGTGTGTATATATGTATGTATGTTAGATGACTGTCTGCTTTTACTTCTATCTGTTTGCCTGTCTGTCTGTTTGTCTGTCTTTCAGAGTCTCTCTCTCTCTCTCTTTTCTCTCCTTCTTGTTAACTATATTCTTCTTTATTCTTTCGTTCATGCACGTACGGCATTTCTGTTTCTTCAGTGAGATGACAGAGATGCAGACAAACCGGCCAGTTCAGACTTAAAAGATTTAACAGGTGGAAATATGTCACAGAACTTCCGCATGAAACAAGAGAGAGAGAGGGAGAGAGAGAGAGAGAGAGAGAGAGAGAGAGAGAGAGAGAGAGAGAGAGAGAGAGAGAGAGAGAGAGAGAGAGAGAGAGAGAGAGAGAGAGAGAGAGAGAGAGAGAGTGAGAGAGAGAGAGAGAGAGAGAGAGAGAGAGAGAGAGAGAGAGAGAGAGAGAGAGAGAGAGAGAGAGAGAGAGTGAGTGAGTAAGAGAGAGAGAGAGAGAGAGAGAGAGTAAGAGAGAGAGAGAGAGAGAGAGAGAGAGAGAGAGAGAGAGAGAGAGAGAGAGAGAGAGAGAGAGAGAGAGAGAGAGAGAGAGAGAGAGAGAGAGAGAGAGAGAGAGAGAGAGAGAGAGAGAGAGAGAGAGAGAG
>BOPN01005709.1:53179-58179 GCA_017312705.2 Penaeus japonicus | reverse complement strand
TATATATCTATTTATTTATATATATACATGCATACACACACACACACACACACACACAGATATAGGAAAGGCTACCGCATCTACATGGACAGTTAATGATGGCGTCGGAAGTGAGGGCAATGAAAACAGCAAAAAGCGCAGTGATGGTCGTCGCGTTTGGAAAGGAGTTCGGACAATTGAAGGGGTCAGTGGGAGTGATCGTCACGAGGAAGATTCGACCGATATAATAGATTTAAGCAGAGTTATTTGAGTCACGAATTATACTGGCGAGAGTAAACGGAGAATTATGATAGGCCGTAAATTGTTGATGATTTCCGCGCAATGGCTGACAGCAATCAGACTAAATCTTGCCATTCGGACACTGGCCGTGTAATTGCAGTCTCTAATGTTGCTTAATCCAGCATGATATCAGCAACCTGCGTTCGAAACACGATATTAGGTTTAACATCTAAATGCAAATATCTCTCTGTTGACGAACAGCAAATGGAGATCACATATTCACAGAGAGATGGATACACGCTTTGCACGCGCACACACACACACATACAAACACACACACACACACACACACACACACACACACACACACACACATATACACAAACACATACATACAAAAATAAACATTAACTGTAAACACACACATGCACGTCACGAACACACACACGCACGCAAACAGGAACAGCCAGGGAGCCTCCCCAGCACCTCCATGCGAGAACAAAGAGAGCACAGGAATCATTCGCCTTCAGGTAATTCTTAACGTTGTATATTGCTTTAAGCGCCTTGGGAAGGACCTTCCAGAAACCCCTCGATGATTATTCTAATAAAATGGAATGAGTGTCACCACAAAACCAGCGATTGAGTTGAATCTTCATTTTGTCTCTTCAATAACTTGATATTCAAATAACGTTAGTGTCATTAAACCTAAGCAGACGATCTCCTTGCCAACCCTCACATATTTAGAGCAGTCATACCCCTGAATTTATCATGCCGTAAAATTCATCATATCCTGGAAGTTTCCATCTGCAGGAGTGTTGAGGGAGCTGATAGCGGGACAAAGAGATGTAAACATCTGGGAAGTAACGACTGGAAAAGGCCATCATCTGGAACTTTCTCACAAGTGTATTTACTGAGCTGTAGCCGGACATTAAGTGCTCACCCGAGCGTCGCTGTGATTTCGCCATGGAACGTGAAGCAGCAGGATATATTACAGAATATGTGACTGGCGTAGAGCAAGTTCAAAAGTGACTTTCAGCTTTCGTTTCAGCATCAATAAAGGGGAGTCAATGATGCGAAATTAGAAGCGGATTAGATGTCTAATCTGCCAGGCTCGTTTGTTATTTGGAAGTGTGAAGCAACATCAAATCATCAGGTTCCTCAAAGGCTTTCTTCTGAAATCAAAACACAGTCCATGGCAGTGCAACCATTATACCCCAGATTAAAGGGGACACTTATTATGTTAACGTTGTTTTAGCATAATTGTATCAACTCACCAATCATAGGTTTAAAGTGTAAAAGATAAATAAAGGGTGAGAATGAAGAGGAAACTTATCGCAAATCCGGAAAAAGCGAAAGGAAAGGCGACCGAAGCATTTCCCTCGAATTATGAGTGCTTTTTGTAGCGAGACAGACGCCTCCAATCAAATTGCGTCAGCGGCGGCGGGGAAATGTAAGGGCGCGAGGGAAGGGGAGAGGCGAAGGTGTGACATACTGAGCTTTAAAGTAAAGGGAATGAAGGTTGTGACAAAGAGCAATGGTAATGTTGCAATACTGAAGCAGGGAGAGAGTAGATGCTTCAGTGAGAGACGAGACTTGATGCAAGGATCGTGTAAGGGGGAGAAAAAATCGTAAAGGAACGGAAAAAATAGAAAAAAAATATATATCAAAGAGGAGAGACGGTGGAGGAAGGATGACTCTGGCGGCGGGAGAGTGAGGGTGAGGGAGGGAGAGTGTGAGGGTGAGGGAGGGAGAGTGTGAGGGTGAGGGAGGGAGAGAGTGAGGGTGAGGGAGGGAGAGTGTGAGGGTGAGGGAGGGATAGAGTGAGGGTGACTGAAGAGGTGGTGCTGGTGGGGGAGATTGAGTCGAAAGAGGTGAGGGATATTTCCATAGCATTATGGCTATTGTCGATGCTCGCAGTGCTACTCTATAAAAGTTTGGTCATTATCTACAGCTGCGCCAGAAACTAAACCAATATCGGTACTACTTAGATTCATATAATTGCTGCCAATTTTCGAACTTTAGGGAAAAATGAATATCAAACTTGCAGACCAGCAGAGGTAGGCGAAACAACATCATATATTCAGAATAATGCAAAAAGGGAATAGCGCAATAGGGTCGACTCTCAGCATCATTCACATGTTTCAGTTTTCCCGAAAATCCAGGACAGGATTAATGTGTTTAAAAGTCAAAATCTGTATGCAAACCGAAAGAAATCGCAGGCCAAAGAGACGCACGACATACTTATGCAAAGAATAATGATTCTCGCCTCACAAACAAGCGATTCCAGAATTTCCCACAACAGGATCACGTGGAAAACCACTTGCGATGATCATATGATGGGAATCGCGAAGGCAACTCCGTCAGCGAAGCATAATGGCTGAAGAGTTGTCCGAGTCTGGAGGGCGAGAACGGAAGCTCCAGAGTCTCCTTTGATTCCATTTCCGAAGAACAAACGCGAGGAACAAACACAATCCGCGCCCACAAACGGAGCTGATTGATAGAGCACAGGAACGCCCAGTCCCTCGGCCAGGGTTGCCAGGGAGGGCAGCCTGACGAAGCCGGCCCCGGGATGCTGAGGGAGATGACGAGAAGACCGCGATCTGCGAGTACTTACCACTCGTCACCGGGAGTGCTCGCTGCTTAACAAAGAGCGCAATTGGCGTTGATGCACTTGTTGCCGGGGAGGGCGGAGTGGAAGCAGGAGAGAGAGAAAGAGGGGAGAGGGAAACGAACAGGAGGAATGTGGTCATGATGATGGCGATGACTAAGCGGATGGGGACGATGATGATGATGGTGATGATGATGGTGATGATGATGATGATAATAATGATAATGATGATGATGATGAGGAGGAGGAGGAGGAGGAGGAGGAGGAGGAGGAGGAGGAATGGGAAGTTGAAGATGAAAATGAGGTTGAAGATAAATATGATGATGAAGATAATGATGATAATGATCGTGAAAATAATAATGACTATGGTGATGTTGCCAATAGTTGTTATGATAAAAATAAAATAAAAGTAATGAGAATAAGGGTGAAGGTGAGTTGAAAAAGTAAAAAAACATAAAACAAAAAACGAATATGAAGTGACTGCTTCTCAGGAAAAGAAAAGAAAAATTCTGCTCAGAAGTAATCAGAAAGAGAGGAGTAAATACGTGAGCGATGCTCATTTCTAATTAACAGAGAGGGTGAGCAAGCTGTGGCATTCAACAGTAAATTGCGTTTCTTCATGGACTCTTGATTGCAATTGCTTCTAAATCAACAGCAACATCAAAGCTAAAGTTTAGCAGAAAGAAAAGGCAAACAAAATCTCCTTTTCCCCGACCAAGTCGAGTGCGGGAAGACCAATAAAGGTTGATTGCTCCTCCGTGACGATCGCTGTGGAGGTAGAAACTGGCGGGAAGAAATATACGAGGCGGACGGCAGCGGGAGGCCGCGGCGCTCGCTCGTCCAGCGGTCGGACGTTTAGCGGGAAAGGTTTCGCTGCGAGGGGAAGAGAGTGAGAGTGGGCGGTGTGGGCGGCGAAAGGTTTCGTTGCGAGGGGAAGAGAGTGAGAGTGGGCGGTGTGGGCGGAGTGGGCGGTGTGGGCGGAGTGGGCGGCGAAAGGTTTCGTTGCGAGGGGAAGAGAGTGAGAGTGGGCGGTGTGGGCGGAGTGGGCGGCGAAAGGTTTCGTTGCGAGGGGAAGAGAGTGAGAGTGGGCGGTGTGGGCGGTGTGGGCGGCGCCATTATCTCGGGACGGAGGGGACCCCTCAGCATGTCAGGGCTCCGCACTCTATGTAGTTATAGTTATATAGTTATATAGTTATACTTTATAGTTATATAGTTATATTTTATAGTTATATAGTTATATTTTATAATTATATAGTTATAGCTTATAGTTATATAGCTATTACTTATACTTATAGAGTTATGTAGTTATAACTTAAGGTTATATAGTTACAGACTATAGTTATAGTTTAAAGTTATATAGTTGTAGTTCATAGTTATATAGTTATAGCTTATAGCTTATAGTTAGAGTTGAAATAGTTGAAAGGGTTAATGCCTGCACGAATCCAGTCCGGGAGATATCGTGCAACTGGTCCTATTGTGGAGCGCTGCCATGTCCTGAGGTCCTCTGCAGGGTTCTCAGCCCCCCGTCTGACCAGCGGGGACGGATTTCGCTGATCAGGGCACGGCGCTGAATCGGTTCTTTGCGATGAAACTAATGGTGTGTCGATTTCAGTGAACTGTCTCTCTAGATTATTACTTTTGTTATTATCATTGTTACTTTCATCATCATCATCATCATCGATATTATTGTTATTATTCTTATTATTATTATTATCATTGTTATTAGCATTATTATTCTTATCATTATCATTGTTATTATCATTATTTTTCTTGTTATCACTATCATTATTTTTCTTATCATCATTATCATTATCTTAATTATCATTATTATCATCATGATTATCGTTATCATTGCCATTATCAATATTATCAATGTCAATATCTTTATCGTTATTATCATTCTCATTATCATCATCATTATCATTATCATTATTATCATTGTCATCATCATTATCATTATCATCATTATTATCATTATTATTATTGCTATTATCATCGCTATTATCATCGTCATTACCGTTATCATTATCACCCTCATTATCATTATCATTATCATTATCACCATACACAGTATAATTCAACTTTATAGTTATATTGACACATCCAGACTCAATCCTGCCGTTCAGATGTGGTGGAGATTTTGTATCCCAGGCAGGGGGGTTTGGGGGGACAT
>BOPN01005709.1:28588-31088 GCA_017312705.2 Penaeus japonicus | reverse complement strand
CGGATTTTTACATATCTCTGAATCTATTATTCCGTTGTATCACTGCATCTTTCATTGTATCTAGAAATCTCACTCTGTTTCTGCATATTTCATTGTATCTCTACACCTCCACACCTGTATCTCTACATATCCCACTGTACCCCTGTTGTAAACAAAACAACGAAGGGAAAACACACGAATGAGTTCTTTTCGTCATCCTGCTTCCTTAGAGAGTATTCGTGTGTTTTCCTGTGTTTCCCTTCGCTGTTTTGTTTATATCTTGTTCAGCATGAATCCTTCATCTCTCTGTGTCTCTATATCGCTTTCTGTATCATTACATATCTCACTGTATCGTTGCATCTTTCTAATGTAATCTTGAATATCTCTTCTTCCCTCCCTTTCTCTTTCTGTCTTTCTCTTTTTGCGTTTCTCTCTCTCTCTCTCTCTCTCTCTCTCTCTCTCTCTCTCTCTCTCTCTCTCTCCCTCCCCTTTTCTGCCTTTCCTTTTCCCTTTCCCATTCCCTCCCCCTCTATCCCTCTCTCTCTCTCTCTCTCTCTCTCTCTCTCTCTCTCTCTCTCTCTCTCTCTCTCTCTCTCTCTCTCTCTCTCTCTCTCTCTCTCTCTCTCTCTCTCTCTCTCTCTGTCCCACGTCTCGTAAGAAATAGTTTTATATAAGTAAGAATTTTCTTTATACTATACAAAAGTGAAAACTAATTAGTAAGATTTTTATTTTCCATCCAGCACATTGGCATGCAGAGAGCTCTTCTGACAACGCTCGATTGGTTTGAACGTTTTAAAGCTTTAATTTGTATCTTCGTGGTGTTCATGGTTATCAAAAGCATATTAGATGCCCGGCTATAAATCATGAAATATTTCACTAAAAATTAGCTAATCGAAGGATCGGACATGGTGATCTGTCACAATTAGAATAGTTCTACCTGTTGAGAATCATATTCTATATGAATTCCAATCATGACGAAATCGGACGAAACGTCTCTTTCTACTTCTATTTTATTGTTTATTGACGTACAGCCCATCCAACCTGTAATTTTCCGTAGTGATAGCTTGATCGTTACCTGGGTATCGATATTTCCACTTCCAGCGCCAATACTCCTGGCCGTGCGTTGATTGCAAGCGCAAACACGCCTCATGGGCTGTTTTGTAAAAGTTACTCCACACTACACACACTCGTCACCTTTATTGCGATTTCCTCTTAGTCTAAAAAGAGCTTAGCATATTTGTGGAAAATCAAAATGAAACTTGATTCCTTATTTGACTTGGGGAATTCATGAATTGTTTCCCCTGAAAGCTTACGTTTGGTTGTGTTGCAAATCTAGATGATTTACCATTACTGCCACAGCAATCACTGATACTACTACTACGACTACTGCTATTATACTGTTACTACTACTACTAATACTGCTGTTCCAACTACCACAACTACTATCATCATCATTGCAGTTCTTATTGTTGCACATATATTCATCCCAATCGGTGTTTGATACCACCAATGTTTATCAAGGAAGGAGACGTTATCCTATTGGCACGGAAAATAGTATCTCCCATTGTTAGGTTTCGAATACGATAAGGGTAAATATCCGGTTATGTGGGCGTATGGCCGAGATCTATCGAAGCGCCCAACTGGAAGACGTAGTCCATGATCGATTGGTGTCATCCCGGGCGGCCGCAGGATTAGTCCTAAACATGTTAGCTCTATGCCGAATGTTTTGATTGGTGGCCATATCACCTGAATGTTCAAACTGAAGAGCTGGGTTTCGCAGCCATTGCATTATCTGGACTGATATCATCATCCTGCACTGAACACAGGCCAATTAGCAGTACACGTATGAAAGGACAAACCGCAGTCAGTGCGCTTCATCACAATGCTTGGGAACGTAGGAGTGTTATCGAGCACCGCAGGTGGAAACCGACGGTGGAAATTGGCTTTAGTGTGAGTCTATTCAGGATAATAAAGTTGCTGATTTTTAACTAGTTTGTTATTCAGCTTTTGTTCTGAAACACCTACGTGGCTAAAAGCATTTCTAAAAATGTTTTATTTGTTGGCATATCGTAAAGGCAATGCTAGGCGCGCATATAACACAGGCATTAAAGGTATACACATTAGACAGGGAACATAGAGAGCTAAGTCAGACTAATGCTATGTTACAATTCCATTTGTCTCAGGCCTCTCTGCGAGTCAGCAGTAATGCCCAACATGTAGGTTTGGGATTTATCGATAGCTTGCTACTGAACTTAATTACCAAAATGCCCCGTCTCCGTTTTCTTACAAAATCTTCTGATTAACACGAGCGAAGAGGCTTTTCTTAACGCAAGAACGACTTTCTTTTAGCAGTTTTGAATTAATAAATGTGCTGACTAGTTTATGGCGCAAGATAACTTCGTTGTGTGGGACGTCAAGAAACTATTGGGGCGCTTTTGGAGAAGGCGCCAGTAACATGAATGGAATAAGTATTAAAGTGATTGCAAACTTCATGGAGACAATAGATCATACGCAATCTCAA
>BOPN01005709.1:0-5000 GCA_017312705.2 Penaeus japonicus | reverse complement strand
AGTGATTAGACCGGCTATAAATACCATTATTATCTTTATGATTATTTTTGCAATAGCTTTACTATCACCCTCTGTCATTATTGCTGAAATCATTTTTTATCAACTTTATTTTCATTACTCTGTGTTATTATATTTTTTGTAAATGTTATAATTCTTATAATGATCATAATTATCGCTGTAACATTTTAACTGTGATTATCATTTCTACTCTTCTTAATCAAGATTGAAATAATGATCATGGTCATGATCATCCTTGTTGTCATATGTATAGTAATAGCAACATTAGTAATGATAATGATAATAATAGAAAAGATGATGACAATGAAATCACAATGACAATGATAATAATAATGATAATGATGATGCTAATAGAAGTAGTAATCATCACGATAATGATAACAATGATAATGAGGATATTATCATTATTGATAACAACAATTTTAATGATAATAACAATAATGATACTAATAAAGATAACAATGAAAATTATAACCATAATAATAATAATGACGATGAAAAGGATAATTATAGAACAAGGAAATATGATGATACAATAATGACAATGAAACAATGTAATGATCATAAAGTAATGAGATAATCAAATGATAAATCAATAGTAAGAATAATGACAGATAGAGCATTGCCATTGTTGTTATGAGCATCATCATCTTACCATTGGCATATGCATTTTCTATTCATACGAACTTTTCTGTTTTCATTTCCTGTTTTCCGAATGAAAAAAGTTCCTCTTGGAGTATGAATGCATAAAATTTTATTGGTCTTCTTTCTTTAAAAAATATTTACGCCGCTGCTTCAACTTTTTCACATTTTCCTTATTAGCATCTTCAATTTCGACCATACAAGGGGAAGTTAAGAATTATGAATCGTTCTTGCAGTCCAGAATAATTTGTGAAAGTTTTCCTTAATTCATCGCCAAGAGTTACAGTCATAGCACTTTTTTAATGCAGACTCAGTTTGTATGGTTGATGAAAATGAGCCTTCATGCTAAGGGGCATAAGAGTCAGTTTCCACCGTGCTCTTGGTCTTGTTAACATCAGCACGAGATTTCGTCACTTTAAAAAGTTATGCCATTCTAGATACATATCTAGGCTGCATATGTCGACATATATTCTTGCAAAATCTTCATTTCCCCGAATATGAAAAGTCTTTGCTATTCAAACTCTCCTGCCTTTCCTCATAGATCGAAACATTTATTTTTCTTTTCGATGATTAATCATGTAGATTGTCCGGCTGACAAAGCAGAATCTAATCGATATGAAGAAACTTGAATTATTTTTTCACATCTGACAAAAGAGAAGCTTCATATTGAGTTATGTTGATGCATTGGTAACGAGAGGAATGCAACGACGTATTTCGAATATTCCTGAAATGGATATCAAATAAATCATTTGGATATACTGGATGGCTACGAGTTTCAAAAATTTGAGGACTGGTAGATAATGAAATGTGGCTAAATGAAACCGTAGATTTTCTCCGCTAGGCACACAGACACAAGCAGCGATTTTTTATGCCTTGCCAGCAATACAGCTATGACTATTTTGGTTACAGGATTTATTCGCACAATGTTTTAATTGTATGCCTGTTTAAGCATACAAAGTCTATGAAAATGCAAAATGACTTACAACAAATATTAACACATGCCATTGATCAGAATCATTCTAATCCAAAAATATCCGTGATAGATAGCTAGCATTAAGTGAACCTAATTTCATTAAGTCCTTACTTACAGTCCTCCCCACTTCAAAGTTCACCACTTAGCGCTGCCAGTGTCTGAACCACCAATTTCGACATGAATCCGAAACTCAGACCCTTTGCTTGTACACTCATGCATACCATTCTAGTAACCGTAGCCATTAAAGATAAACCCACACCCACCGCCCTGTCCTACCCCAGTTCGCCCTTCTTTATAATAATTTCCTGGTAGAGGATTACATAACAGATATGAAAATGTGTGTGGCAAAGGTTATAGTCCTAATTCATGCGAAAGCTTGCAGAGACAATTTGACTCTTAATATGCTAGGAAAGTGAAAAAATGCCTCCGGTAATTGATCCCCACATGAATACGATTTGATTACATTTTTCTCGATTACAAAACAAGAGTCAGCTAGTTAAGTTGTGATTTGAGCGTCTAGTCGAAAGATAATGCTGATAATGATAATTAAATAAGAGTGATATTAATAATGGAAATCATGGTTGTAACACAAAGACTAGCACCATCAACAACAGCAATACTGATATTGATGATAACATGTTTTCATCACCAGCAGTTATCATGTATCTGTCTGCATATACGTGTGTTTTTGTTGGGATGTTGCAACATGGATTAATTTGATTGCATGAAGTGTTATAACTCGCGTTCTGAATTATTTATCATTGCATGAAATCAAAAAATGTAATAATGAACTCTTCCTTAAACTGTTAATTACTGTTAAGCATTATAGTCGTTTCGGTGGATACAATATGACAAGGCTACGATCTTAATTACTTGCTCTGATGAGAATATTGCGGAATGTATAGAAGCTTTATTTTCTGCATATTTAATCATGTATTGTATGGGTCTGTTTGTATTCCTTTACGTCTAATATTCAACAAGTGAAAACCTTCTTCTCAGATTACTAACTATTTAAGACTGAAAACAGGTGTAGCGGTGCCGGTGTCAGGGGAAGGTGGTTTGTTTAGGCGCATTCTATGAAATAATCAATAGCGCTGGCTTTGCTTATGAAGAACATACCCGCTAGCAGCACGAACTGTATTTCTTTTTTTATTGTTTAATCGTGCCTGTGAAAAAAAATGTATGAATAACAACTGAATAACGCTCAATATAGAATAGATATCACAGTATATATCAACCTAAACGGTCAAATGACAGCACAGCTGCCTTCATCTCTCTGCTTTAACCTACACAGTACCAAAGCACACGAAACTTGTGACCGTGTGCGCCTTCTGTACATGAAATTGTATCTGTGTTTATTACTGAGCATCAGTCAGATTGGAGGTGAAATGGTGAAATGGTGATGAATCTCGGTCATTCTACGCATGATGAAAGTGGGGCTCGGTCATATGATAAACTATTTAGAATAGCAATCTTGGTGGATATGGCTGTTGTAATACGTTTCACGAAGTTGCGTTATGTACAAAAATGTATTTGTTCGTGTCGTATACCTACCCTCTCCTACAGTGTAGAATTGGTATAATACCTCTGATAATGGCTGCAACAAAATCATTACATTCACAACAATACATTTCGAAAGTGCAATTTATGGCCAATGTTTTCGATACATTAGAGAATGTAATGCAAAAATCCCCGTAATTAAATTTAGGGCTCATTAGACTCACCTATGGAACCTTCTGCACTATTAACATAACATTGATACCTTATTATCACACAGAACGCCCTCACGTCACACTCACAAGTGAAATAGGAATACAGCCACCAAGAGCACCGTCGTAGGACCTGAAGGGAAGGGAACAGCAGGGGATCCTCAGCTTAGGGGAAGATGGCCCATAGCGGAAGGATGTCTGGGGCACAGTTGCTCTCTCTTTGTCTTATTTCTCGTCTTAGTTTTTTCAAACTTATCCCGGGAGGAGTCTCGCCCCGTCTCTCTGTATGAGCCGATCCCTCTTATTTACTTATTTATCTTATCTCTGGTAACGGTGATGATGATGATAATAGTGATAATGACAAAAATCATCATTATAATGATTATAATTATTATATAATAATGACAGTGGAATGGTAATATGAACAGTACTAAGGATAATAATGATGATAATAGTAATGATAATAATGATAATGATGATGATAATGATAAAGATGATTATGATGATGATGATCATGGTAACGATAATAATAATCATGATGATAATGATCGAAAATGACAATGTTGGTATCACCATATTACTATCATTATTACTATCATTATTATTATTATTGTTATTATTACTATTATTATTTTTATTATCATTATTATTATTATTATTATTATCATTATTATTATTATTATTATTATTATTATTATTATTATTATTATTATTATTATTATTATTATCATTACTATTATTATTATCATTATTATCATCACTACTATTGTTATCATTATTTTCATTGTCATTAATATTACCATATTTATTATAATTTTTTTCCTTATTGTTAACATTATTGAAACTTTAATCATCATTATTACCATTATATTTATTGTCATCATTATCATTATCATTATTATTCTTTGTTGCTATTATCATTAAAACAATATTGATGATTATTGTCATCTTCATGGATACTGTTATTATCAATATTATTGTTATCATTATTCTTATCATTATCCCTATCGTTAATATCATTATTATTGTAATTATTATTATTATTGTTATTATCATTATCATCATTATCATTACTATTATTATTATTACTACTATTATCATTATTATTATCATCATTATCATTACTATTATTATTATTATTACTACTACTATTATTATTATAATCATCATCATCATTATTATTATCATTATTATTATTATTATTATTATTATTATTATTATTATTATTATTATTATTATCATTGTTATTATTATTTTTATTATTATCATTATTATTATTATTATTATTATCATTTTTATTATTATTATCATTATTATAATTATTATTACTATTATTGTTATTATTATTATTATTATGATTATGATTATTATCATTATTATTATTATCATTATTATTATTATTATCGTTATAATTATTACCATTATTGCTGTTATTGTTATTGTTATTATCATTATTAGTTTTTAATAATAATAATAATAATAATAATAATAATAATAATAATAATAATAATAATAATAATGATTATTACTATTATTATCATTATTATTATTATCATTATTATTATTATTATTATTATTATTATTATTATTATTATTATTATCATTATTATTATTATTATTATTATTATTATTATTATTATTATTATTATTATTATTAT
>BOPN01005708.1:67974-75474 GCA_017312705.2 Penaeus japonicus | reverse complement strand
GGCGGTCATTCCCTCAATGTTAAGGGCGAGGTCATCCTCAACGTCACTCTCTCCGGTAAGACGTATTCACACCCTTTTGTCGTCGTACATGATGCTCACATCCCAGGAGACTTGCTCCTCGGATATAATTCTTACATAAAGTTGAAATTCACCAACAAACTGTGATAAGGACACCATCACCCATCAAGGTAACGTCTATCGCCTTACAAATCCAAGCTTAGTGTGGCATTACTCTCTTGACCCCATGAACACTGCCGTCGCAGTTACGTCTCCGCCAGAATCCGCTCCCGACGACCCGTCGCCGCGCAATTCCTCGAGGAAGGTCGACCCTCCTCGATGCCCGTCCTTCTCCACGAACACCTCTGTTCAAGATTCTCAGGTACGTCGCCATAACGCCTCATGCCCCCTCTCGACTGTGAGACGTCCCCTTACGGTAAATGTCGCCCTCCTTTACCTGGACGCCTCAGTCGGATGCGCCCTCCTGCATCCTTACCAAGAATCTCATATTACCTCCGTTCACAGACTGCCTTGTCCCCGTGCGTGTGTCATCCAAGGATGGGACGGCGCTTGTCACACCTGACTGCATCCGAGTGAAGGGACTCTGCGCTCTCCCCGCGATCTACGAAGTGGCTAACGGCAAAAGTGCTTTGCGCCTGATCAACGCAACTAGCACTCCTGTTCGCCTGCATCGTGGGACACGAGTGTCCGACTGTGAGGTCACTGACCTCCCTGTCGTCGACATAGAGCCCCCTGTCGCACCTGTTTGCAATACAACTGTGACGAGCACCCCAGACGCACCTGACCTCGACGAGAGCCTCCGTGAACTACCGCCAATGGCTTTAGCAGAAGGCAAGGACGTCCTCCGACGTCTGCTGAAGGAGTTCCCCTCCATAATACCCACCAAGGATCGCCCCTTGGGACGCACCGACGTTCTGCAATGGATCAACAACTTGTTTGCAGCTAGAACGTATATATATTCCGTCATATCGGATCCCCCACAGCCGTCGTGCCGCCTTTAAAGACGCCACCGACGCTCTTCTTATTATCAAGGTATCATTGAGCCTTCCTGTCACCATGGTCAGCCCCCATGCTACTCGTCCCCAAGAAGGATGGTACACTTCGCCCAGTCGTCGACTACCGCCGCCTAAACGCAGCCACCACCTGACCGTTACCCGATACCGTCGCTTACGCACCCTTCTGCCGTAAGACATAGGTGAGGGACATGCTATCTTTTCGTCGATAGATTTAGCTCAAGGGTTCCTTCTGCTGAAATGGACCCATCATCAAAGGATCTCACTGCCTTTTCAACACCTCACGGGCATTTCGCATTTACACGGATGCCATTTGGCCTTAGGAATTCTCCAATTACCTTCTCTAGACTGATGTCACTGATTATGCAAGGACTGATCGGAAACAAGCCTCTTCCACCCTGATGCAGATCAGACATCACTTCCAAAGACGTGTTAGAGACTACGAAACAAAGCTGAGATTAGGGCTTCCAGCGCTTTTGCAGACGCAAATCTCACCATCAACCTGAAGAAAAGCAACGTCCTAACGGCAAACTGAGTACTTGGGACACACTGTTGACTCCACCGGACTACGCCCCAACGACAAAAAGGTGCGAGATGTTCACAATTTTCCCATTCCCACGCCGTAACTCAGGTGAAGTTACCGGTCTTGCAGACGGACGCCCCTTCGTCGAGAAAGGGATTATCGCCGGACTCCTCTGACCTGCCTCCTGAAGAAGGACGCCACATTCATCTGGACCAATGAACAGCAACAAGCATTCGAGACCCTCAAACGGCGCCTCACAGAAGCTCCGCCTCTTTCATTCCCCAATTTTAATGAGACGTTCTATCTCACCACAGATGCTTCATCAGTTGGATTAGGTGCCGCCCTTATGCAACGACATGGAAATCGTCACAAGCCCATCGCCTTCGCCAGTAGGAAGCTCAACCAAGCTGAGCAAAACTACTCTGTCACTGACCTCGAAGCCCTCGCGGTCGTGTGGGCCCTCAAGCATTTCAGAGAAATAATCTTAGGCTATGATATACACGTCCTCACAGATCACCGTCCTCTTACCTATATCCTTACATCTTCCGAAACACATCAAAGGACGTCAAGCTAGATGGATCGATAATTTTCTGGAATTTAATCCAAAGATTACCTCTACATGCCTGGCACAACAAATCGCGCTGCAGATGTCTGTCTCGCTGCATACCTGTTAATCACCTCTCCGTTCTCGACCCTTCAGATCTACAGGTGAAACAACGTGATGACCCGCTTTACACCGACGTCATCGCTTACCTAGAGGATAGCACTCTACCACCACCGGTGAACTGCAATCTCCCCATAAAGGACTTCTACCTGAAGGACAAGCTGCTTTTCCGAAGGTCAGCCCCGCGAAAGATGCGTGGCTCTAAGCAGCGACGCACATATCACCAGCTAGTCGTTCCCGAGGTCCTCGTCCCCACAGTGCTCAAGCTACTCCACGAGTCCCCGACTTCAGGCCATCAAGGTATCGAAATGTGGCAAATGGCGCGCTCTCGTTACTTTTTCCCCAGACTTGGCACAAGAATCGTCAAGCATGTAAAGAGCTGTCAGGTCTGCCCACTATATTAAGGACACACCGTTGTTCTTGGCACCTGCTCTCACCTACGACATCTCTGAACGCCCCTTCAGCCGTGTGAGTATGGACATCCTCTCTGGCTTCGCCACCACAGGAAATAATAACCGTCATTTGCTTGTCATGATCGATAGTTTTAGCAGATACACTGAGCTGCAGCCATCCCTGATAAAACAAAGAGACCGTCGCACGCGCCTTCCTCACTCATATCGTCCATCGTCACGGCGCCCCCGAGCAGCTCATGTGTGACAATGGACCCGAATTCGCAAACCAGGTAATCCAGTCCAGTAACCTGCTAAAGATAGACGTCGTCCATGTCCTCCCCTACAGACCCCAGGCGAATGGCCTCGTCGAAAGACTCAATAGGACGATCCTCAACGTCCTCAGAACCGCCATCAACGCGAGAGATAACGAGGGACTCAGATTCCTATCACTCAAGCAGCTATCAACAGTACTTTCCACTCCACCCTTGGCGACATCCCCAACTTCGTCGTGTACGGAGATGATCAACGCCTGCCCTACGAACTTTCTTCTGCTAACAGCTCCTTCCCCAATCTACAGCGACGATTTCGCGAAGATAGTGGTCGCCCGCAAGCAAGATGCTTACCGCGTCGCCCGTGAACACCTGCAAGTGGAGCGAGACCGCATCATCGCCAGACAGCACAAGCTCGCCCGCCGGAAGGAGATCGCGGAAGGTGTCCTCGTTTTCCATCGTATCAAAGATAAGTCTTCCCATGCCTGCCATTCGTTTTCGAAGTGACCACTCCGTGTGTTCTCAAGATTAAAAACAACAAGGCCCTCTGCCAAGACATTAGTAACTACGATCAGTCGTGGTATCATTTCGACTTCATCAAGCTTGCTAGCCAGTACTATGAAGATGAATCAACTGCTGACATCCACTCACGGACTCCGCCTGACAGATATTGGACCTGACCTCCTGTCTGCCCCTCCATGCCCTCTACTCAACAGCAGCCACACCCGAACTCTGGTACAGAAGCCCAGCCCAGACCAGCGAGCAAGATCATCGAGCCCCTGTATACCGCGGACCCCATCGACCCGAAGATCACCTGCCCAGGGCTCGAGGACGAGCCTCCTGCGTGGCCGAGCGTTGTAACCATGTGCCACGGTCAGCGGTCATTTGCTGTGGTAAAATCAGTCCCCTCGTCGCCAGGACGAAGGCATCGACTCAGGAAACGAGCCATAAAACAACACGCGAATATTCTCATGTCTACTCATATTGAAATTCTGTGATTGTAATGCTAAACGTCGATTATAACTATTCAAACATAAATTTGTAAAATGTATTTTATCATTATTCTAATTCATCCATCACTGTTATTTGCTCTAATATTCAATAGCACTTGCATTTTCGATAATTCAACAATTTCTGTGAATTTTCTACTTCATTACGCTTCAGTGGTCATGGAAAGTCAAATCCTAAGAATGTGTCACTTAAAGAAAAACAACCAACAGTGCTTGTAACCGTCACATGGTCAAAAGGATTTCTTGACCTATTTTCCCACGCCTACATTTATTTCATTGGACTTTTATTTTCGCGTTGTTATGTACTGAACTAACTTCTGATTTGTAGAAGAGAGTGCCAGTCAGACTGCGCTCAGCCGCCACAGCAAACACACCAGCTGTATCTAGAGCCTCATCCCAAATAAAACTCAAAACTTGGAGTGATTTTTGACTTTATTTTTGTACAAAGTGTTGTTGTGACTTAAACATACCACACTACATCTAGTACACCCTCCTCCCTTCTCTCTCACGTATACCACAAACCCTTTTGCTGACGATAGGATCAAATTCCTTTCTTAAAATGAAATATAAAGTGATTCTTTATTTTAAAAAAATATATATTCTTAAGATACGGAAAAGACACATCTTTCCATCCCCCTCCTCCTTTTCTCCTCTTCCTCTTTTCTTCTCCCTCCTCCTCCTTCTCCTCACCCCCTTACCCCTTCCTCTGCTTTCCCATCCCTCCCCCCCCTTCCTCCCCCTTACACTTTTCTTTTTCCCCGCCACTTTTTTTTTTCTTTTGCTTTATCCTGTTTGCTTCCCCTCTTTCCTCCCCCCTCTATGCTTTCCCATCTCCCCCTATACCCACTTTCCCATCCGCCCCCTCCCCCCTATCCTTCCCGCTTTCCCCTCCCCCTTCCCCCTGTCCTTCCGGCTTTCCCCTCCCCCTCCCCCTGTCCTCCCCGCTCCCCCTTCCCACCCCATCCCACCCTCCTCCTCTTCCCTCCCCCTTTTTACATGATCATCAGATTTGCCTGTCACTCATGATTTTCGATTCAGTTGATTGGAAGTGTGACCCTTTTTGGGAAGATGAGGGGGGAGGGGGCGGGGGAATGGGGCAGGGGGAGAGAATGAGATGCACGTGGAGTGGTTTTTTTTCTTTCTTTCTTTTATTAGAAACACACATGCAGGCAAACATACGCACACAGGCAAACACACACACACACAGGCAAACACACACAGGCATACACTCACACATACACGCACACACATATACCTACACACTTAGACGCAAACACACACACACACACACACACGCACACACTTACACACACACACACACACACACACTCGTCCCAAGCGGATTGAATCTCTCATTTTCTAATCATTCACATCGAATCTTTCTCACCATCCTTCTCTCCTCCCTCTCTCTCTCTCTCTCTCTCTCTCTCTCTCTCTCTCTCTCTCTCTCTCTCTCTCTCTCTCTCTCTCTCTCTCTCTCTCTCTCCCTCTCTCGCTCTCTCTCTCTCTCTCTCTCTCTCTCTCTCTCTCTCTCTCTCTCTCTCTCTCTCTCTCTCTCTCTCTCTCTCTCTCTCTCTCTCTCTCTCTCTCTCTCTCTCCCTCTGCGTGTGTGTGTGTGTGTGTGTTTTCTCCCATTCTCCTTTCAACTCAGCTGTTCTCCTCCCCTCTCCCTCCACCACTTTCTCTCTTCCCCTCTCGCCATCTACTAAATCAGATTTTGAGAAAATTTCAATATCCCCAAAGCTATATGTAATCTATCTATCAACCCCCCTCCCTCCCTCATCCTCTCTCCCTCCCTCATCCTCCCTCCCTCCCTCCTTCCCTCATCCTCCCTCTCTCCCTCCTTCCCTCTTCCTCCCTCTCTCCCTCCTTCCCTCTTCCTCCCCATCCTAATCCCCTTACGACAAGGTTGAGTCCTTTTTCTTTACCCCATCCTTCTTTTTCCTCTTCCCCCTTTGTTGATTCTCTCACTTATTTTCATTTCTGCTGTCTCTCTGTCTACGTGTTCGTGTGTTGTGGTGTTCAGTTCGATCTTCTGATGGTTTGGTTGTTTGTATGTTAGTGGATGGGTCGTTTGTATGTATACATAATTTTGTACACACAAACGCACACGTATTGGGTATCATCATACACATATACACACACATCCTTGACTAAAGGCCTACGCGCGTAAACACATATACATCCACACAAACAGATGCAATCATATATTCTTCCACTAGAATCAAAATAACCATACTGAATTTCCCTGTTACAAATTGATAGAAGAAAATATTCACATTACAATTGTCATCCTTTTTTTTTATCCTTTCTGATTCTGAATTTACTGCACTATCAATAGCTGTGAAATCTAATGTGAAAAAGGAGTCAATCATTTTGTATTGTTGGAAAGTCTGTTTTCATACGCTATATATTGCGTATCTTTTTCCTACATTTATTTGAAACAGAGATCTCGTTCTGTATCGAGCTATTTCTTTTTCTACCCATCTATCTATCTATTTATATGTCTATCTACCTGTTTGCCTGTCCATATCTCTCTCTCTCTCTCTCTCTCTCTCTCTCTCTCTCTCTTCTCTATCTCACTATCTATCTATCTATCTATATTAGTTTTTTTCTGTCTGATGTTTGTCACATTGACTAACATTCTTTACCCTTTCCCCCCCTAATCCATTAAGCCTTGAAACAACATCCCTATTTTTCCCCTAGATATCCCCTTACCTGTCTCTCTACTTTGCCTAATACAGCTTCCGGTCTGCAGTTTCCAACTAGTGAAAGAGGGCGAGCAGTACAGTAGATTTTTTCTCCGCCTGTAATCCATCCGCCGACAAGAAAAATAAATCTAAAATGATTTTTTTTTTCTTTATGTGTGTTTCTTTTTTTCTTGATTTTTATGTGTTGTTGATGTTAAGTAACGATGAAAAATTGACCGTATTTTATTAATAATTGTATCGCAAGCGATGAATCAAAACACATTGGCCATATACTCTTTTGCAATACCCCCTTTTGTCATTATCAACACACAACTCAAATTTGGATACACAAAATATCTAAAAAGAACATAGATAACACTAATCATGAAAAAAATAAACATCAATAAAAAAAAATTACAAGTCAATTCCCACGAGAAAGCTAAGAGCTCCAAATTCCAGAAATTGTTTGAAATCGGAGCAAACTACATGAAATGCGAGAATGATTGAAATGTGTAATCATGTCACACCAAAGAGAGTGCTTCACGTATCATTTAATTATATATTATGAGCGGCAATGCTCAGGAGTTTTCATATAATATATAACATTAGCGTGTATTTCGAGTAGGTGTAGGTGTGAGGGTGTGTGTGTTGGTGTGCAGATGTATGTTTATGTGTGTGTGTGTCTGTGTGTGAGTGTGTGTGTGTGTGTGTGTGGGTGTATGTTTAGGTGTATGTTTAGGTGTGTGTGTGTATGTGTGTGTGTGTGTGTTAGTGTGTGTGTGTGTGTGTGTGTGTGAGTGTGTGTGTGTGGGTGTATGTTTAGGTGTATGTTTAGGTGTGTGTGTGTGTATGTGTGTGTGTGTGTGTGTGTGTGTGTGTGTGTGTGTGTGTGTGTGTGTGTGTGTGTGTGTGTGGGTGTAT
>BOPN01005708.1:57974-62974 GCA_017312705.2 Penaeus japonicus | reverse complement strand
GGAAGGAGGGAGAGGAATGGGATGGGAGGAAGGGTGGGAGGGAAGGAAGAGGGCAGAGGGGAGGGGGGGAAGTGGGAGGAGGAGGATGGGAGGGAGAGGGGAAGGAGTAGGGAGAAGGGGGAGGAAGAGAGGAAAAGGGACTTATGGAAAGGCGAAAGAGAAAGGAATGAGGGAGAGGGGAAGGAAGAGGGAGAAGGAGAGGGAAGAGGGGGATAGGGAGGAAGAGAGGAAAAGGGGCAGGGGAGGAGGGGGAGGAAGAGGGCAGCGGGGAAGGGAAGGGGGAGGAGAGGGAAGAGGGCAGGAGAGAAAGGTGAGTTAGGGAGAGGGGAAAGAGAGAGGTATGAGGAAGAGGGGAAGAGGGGGGGAGTAGTGAGAAAAATGTTAGTGTGTGATGCTGCTGTTATGATGATAATGAAAACAATAACATTGATAACACTAATAATGATAAGAGTAATGATGATAGAATGGATAAATGGTAAAAACAACAATATTTACAATTATGATAGTGATGATAATAATAATGGTAGTGATGATGATAGCCATGGTTATAATAATAACTACAGTAATGATGATGATAATGATAATGAAAGCAATGATGATGATAGTAATGATAGTAATAATGGTAATGATAGTAATAATAATGATAATAGTAAAACGAAAATGATAATGATAAAAAATTATAGTAATGATGATGACAATGGTAATGATAATGATAACAATGGTAATGATGAAAGTAGTAGTGATGACAATAGTGATAATGATAATAATGATGTTAACAAGGATTATATTGAAGATAATGATGATAGTAATAATGATGACAATAGTGATAAAGACGATAATGAGGATAATGATTAAAATGATGATGACAAAAATAATAATGATGAAAGTAACGGTAATCATAAGGATAACAATAATAATAATAATAATGATAATAATAACTATGATGATGATAAAACAAAAATAATGATAGTGGTACTAACAGTAGTAATTATAATAATGATATGTAATGATAGTAACAATAATGATAAGATTAACAATGATGATAATAGTAATACGGATAATGATAATAACAACGATGATAACAATTATGATAATAATGATAGTAATAATGACGATAATAGTGATAATGATGATAATGATTATGATTACAAAAATAATAATAATAATGATAAAAATACAATGATGAAAATAACAATAATCATCATAATTATGCTAATGATAATTAGCATCATAATGACAATGACATTAACAGTGATGATAATAATAATGATTACGATAATTATCATTATTACTATTGTTATTTCTATCACAATCATTGCTATCGTTATAGTGTCAACAATAATGATAATGATTATAATGATAATGATAATACTGGTAACAACAATGATGATAATAATGATAATGATGATGATAATAGCATGATAATGATAGTGATAATGATAATTATATTAATAATAATGATCAAAATGATAGTGATGGTAATAATGGTAATGATGATGACAATAGTAATGATAACAAGAAAAATAAGAAGAACAGGGTGAGTAGGAGGAAAAGGAAAAACGAAGATGATTAGGAATCAAAATGATAATAATAAGAGAAGGAGGACGAGGATAAAAGGGGGGGTGAAATAACAAGTAAAATAATAAAAGAAGACGATGAAGAGGAAGAAATAAAAAGAAAGAAGGAGGAAGTAAGAAGAATAACAACAACATCAATACAATTAAGAAAAAGAAAGAAAAAAAAAGCAACAACAATACAATTAAGAAGAGGAAGAAGAAAAAACAGCAACAACAACAACACAATTAAGAAGAAGAAGAAGAAAAAAAAAAAAAAGACAATAAGAGTCAGATGACATGTAGATGCTGTCGAGATTTTAAGATGCTGGCTGACACGACCTCTCCTCTTAGGGAATTAAGATGTGACGCTTTAAAGAAGGTTTCATTGAGCGAAGTGCTGACTCGCCCCCTTCTGCCAAGATGGAGAATGGAGGAGCTCAGAGGGAGGGGGAGTGGGAGGGGGAGGGATGGGGGGTTGAAAGGGGGAGGGAGGGGGAGGGGGGAGGGAGGGGGAGGGGGGAGGGATGGGGGGTTGAGAGGGAGAGGGGGGAGGGATGGGGATGGGTGGTTGAGAGGGGAAGGGATGGAGGAGGGAGGGGGGGTTGAGAGAGGGAGGGAGGGGGGGTTGAGAGGGGGATGGGGGGTTGAGAGGGAGGATGGAGAGTGGGAGGAGGATAGGAGGGAGGGATGGGGGATGGGAGTTGAGAGGAGAGGAAGAAGATAGGGAGGGGGAAAGGATGGGGTTGAGGGGAGATGCGGGGAGAGAGACGAGAAGGGAAGGAGGGACGGAGACGGAGGGGGAGCGGGGAGGGAAGGAAACAAGAAAATGGAAAGAGAGAAAGATGAATGCAGGAGGAAAATGGAGGGAGAGCGAAGTAGGGTTTGGAAAGAGGAATAATGAAGAACAAGGAAAGAAAGAAGGCCATAGTACGAGGGAGGGGGAGTCTAGGGGCAAGGGACAGGGGCAGAGGGCAGGGGGCAGAAGGTGACAGGTCTCTACGTGAAAGAACTCGAAGATGTCACTCTGAGCTAATTACCATGTGCTCTTTTTTCTTTTCTTTTTTCGGGTGGGGGGGGGGGGACGTCCCTGTCTATTTCTTTCCTTTTCTTCGTCTAGAAATATCTTTGTTAACGAGGCCTTTGTTGGCTGTTATTATCATTATCATTGTTATCATTATAGTTATCAGTATTGTTATCATCATATCATTATCACTATTATTATTATTATTATTATTATTATTATTATTAAAATTATTATCATTGTTACTGTCTTTATCATTTTTATCATTATCATCATCATTACTATCATTATCAATAATATTATAATTGTTATAAACACTTTTATTATTTTCATCATATCTAGCATTACTACGACTATCATTATTTCCAACAGTAGTAGTTCCAGTAGTAATATCAGTCATTATGATTAATCATCATTATGATCTTTATTATAATTATAATCATTAGTATCATTATCATTATTGTTATTTTTAGTATTGTTGTTAATGTTATTATTGATGCTATCATCTTCATTGCCATTAGTACTGTTATCATTATTACTACTATCATTATTACTATCATCATTATCATTATTACTATTACTATTATCATTATCATAATCATTATTATTATTGTCGTTGTTTTATCATTGTTGTTATTACTATAACCATTACTATCATCATTATTATCCTTATCACCATGATTATTACCATTACTACTATCATCAACATTGTCGTTGTTTTTCCTATTATTACTATATTTACTATTATCATCATCATTATCTTTTCGCCATCCAGTTTGGATTTCAAGATATTTTTTAAATCTTAGACGTTTGCTTTTCACCACAATTGTGTCAACATGTCTCTCTCTCTCTCTCTCTCTCTCTCTCTCTCTCTCTCTCTCTCTCTCTCTCTCTCCTTTTTATCCCATGCTGGGACATTATCAAAGGAACAATCAGCCTCTTTGTCTCCTTGTATTTATGCTCTTTAGTCTATATATATATATATATATATATATATATATATATATACATGTATATATATATATATATATATATATATATACATGTATATATATATATATATATATATATATATATATATATATATATATATATATATATATATTTTTTTTTTTTTTTTTTTTGTTTCTTTATTTCTATGTGTATATTCAGCAAGTTATCTGTGTTGGTAGTTCTTTAAACTTTAGATACACCTTGCCAGTGATGACAATAGCAAGAATGGTAATAATAATGTTAACAAGGATTATATTGAAGATAATAATGATAGTAATAATGATGACAATGGCGATAAGGACGATAATGATGATAATGATTAAAATGATGATGACAAAAATAATAAAGATGAGAGTAACGGTATCAATTATCTTGCCAGTCGATATCTTCCTGGACCAACGCCGTGTTAATCTCTAAAACCTAATCGGTAACTTTCCTTAATTTAACTTTTCCTTACCTTTCTCTTCTTCTGATGAGGAATTCATGCATCGTTGTCTCCGTACTTTCCAGCGCCATTTCCACTCTCATCGTGTTCAAGCTGTTTTTTTTTTTTTTTTTTTTTTTTTTTTTTTTTTCCTGTTGGTTATGATTTATTATTATTTCCATTTTTTCTCGTTTCTTCATTCGATATTCGGTTCGATCTCTACCGGCTCTGTCTGTATCTGACAAGTATATATATCAACTACGATAACCCGAGCTGGTGATCCCTCAGGCTTCTGTTATTTCGTCAGGAATATCTCATCGTTTGGCTGAATGTGCCTCATTTTCGCTCTATATTTTCTTTTTTCTTTTTTCTTTTTTTTTCCTTAGGCTCTTTTTTTCTTGGATTTACGATAACCCTTCCTGTTAACGGGATCCCCTTCTGTTCAGCTGTGGTGTGATGACGACTAAATCTGAGCTGAGTATCAACGAGATAATTACTGAACAAGGCATTTCGAGATGCAATACCATTCAAGTGTGTAAATTACCACTAGATATTTTCACCAAAGGTTATGTTGATAAAGGGACACAGCCCCTCGTTCTTTTTTTGGTGTCTGATTGATCTTATTGATATATCAGGTCCTTCGAGTGAGCTGAAAGGTACTTTACCTTTCTCGAGTTTAGCCTGGAGCAAAAGGTAATTTCATCCATCCACTTTACAACCCGACACAGTTTGTTGTACCTAAAAGTATCATCATCGTTATTTGTATCATACTACTACTACTACTACTATTACTACTACTACTACTTCTACTACTTCTACTACTACTGCTACTACTACTATTCTTACTACTACTACTACTACTGCTATTACTACTAGTACTTCTACTACCTCTACTACTACCACTGTTACTACTGCTACTACTACTAATACTACTACTACTACTACTGCTACTACTACTACTACGTCTGCTACTACTACTGCTACAACTGCTACTACTACAAATTTA
>BOPN01005708.1:47974-50474 GCA_017312705.2 Penaeus japonicus | reverse complement strand
CCCCCCGCCCCCATTTCCTTGTTCACCCGTTGTTCACCGGGAACCTTCTCGCACCAAATAATAAATACCGGACTGGCATCTCGGAGGGAAAAAAATCTCGGCGGCGTAAAGTGACGCAATTATTCAGGAGACCGAGAGACCTGCGCCCCTTGCTGAGGGCGGGCGGGGCTCGCTCTCGCAGTTTCTTTCTCTCGCTTTGCTGTCTGTCTGGTCGGCTTTCTTTTCGACTGGCTGTCTGTTTGTCTCTTTTTGTCGTCTCTGTTTCTCTGCTTTGTTCTCTCTCTCTTTCTCTCTCTGCCTTGCTCTCTCTCTCTCTCTCTCGCTCTCTCTCTCTCTATCTATCTATCTATCTCTATCTATCTATCTCTATCTATCTTTCTATCTATCTTTCTTTCTATCTATCTATCTATCTATCTATCTCTCTATCTTTCTATCTTTCTATCTTTCTATCTATCTATCTATCTATCTATCTTTCACTCTCAGTACACGCAGTGGCAACGGGAAGAGTGAAAAACAACAAGAATACTCAAAATGATGATGCAAGTGATGATGATAACGATGATGATGGCCATAATGATTATGATAATGTGAATGTTAATGTCAATGATAATGATCGCAAGAGAGAGAGCAAAAGAGAGAGAGAGTAAAAGAGAGAGAGAGAGAGAGAGAGAGAGAGAGAGAGAGAGAGAGAGAGAGAGAGAGAGAGAGAGAGAGAGAGAGAGAGAGAGAGAGAGAGAGAGAGAGAGAGAGAGAGAGAGAGAGAGAGAGAAATAATGATGATAATGATGAAAACAAAATGGTAAGAACAATAAGGAAAATACCAATGATAATAGTGACAAAAATAGAAATGATAATAACTATAATAAAATATAATAAGAATGATAAGAATGATAATGATAACGATGGGAATAAGAATGGTAATAATAGTGATGATAATAAGGATAGTTGTGATGATAATAGTAATAATAAGGATGATAATGATTATGATAGTAGTGATGATAGTGATAATCATTATGATAGTAATTATGATAACGATTAGAATGATGATAGTGGTAATAAGCATGACAACAATGATAATAATAGTAATAATAATGATAATGATAATAATAATAATGATAATAATAATAAATGATGAGGATGATGATGATAATAATGATAATAATGATAAGGATGATATTGATAGAAAGGATAATAATAATAATAATCATAATCATGATGATAATAATAATCATAATGATAATCATAATCATAATAATAAGAATGATAATAATAATAATATTATCAATAGTAATAATAATAGGAAAAACAAAATAATGATGATGATAGTGATAATAATAATCACGAAAAGAAATATTAATGATAATAACAATAACGATAAGAGTGATAATGATAAAGATTACGATTAGGAGTATGATAATGATAAAGTGATATACATGAAAATAATGATAATGATGATGATGACAACAATAATGATAATAATGCCAACAATAAGAATAACGATAATAATGACAACAATGATGATAAAGATAATAATGACATTAATACTGATAATGATAATAATGATAACAACAATAATGCAGGAGATGAACCCGCCCTTAGTCTCTTCATTGCATATGTGTTATTCCATTACGAATGTTATCTGTGTTCTTGAGTGCTGTCCGGGGTGGGTGGGGTGGGGTGGGGGGTCAGAATACGAGAGGAAAAGAGGAGAGATGAGGAAAGAAGAGGAAGATGAGGGAGTTAGACTGATAGGGAAAGAAAGAGGGAAGGAAGGAAGGAGGGAAGGGGAAAGAGGGAGGAGAGGGGAAGGGAGGGGGAGAGACAGGGAGAGAGGGCGGGAGAGAGGGAGGGACAGAGCGAGAGAGAAAGGAAGCGTGAGAGAAGAGGAAGAGAAACAGAGAGATAGATAGATAGATAGGGATAGATAAATAGATAGAGAGAGAGAGATAGAGAGAGAGAGAGAGAGAAGAGAGGAAGAAAGAGAGAGAGGGAGGAGAAGGAGGTAGAGAGAGATAGAGAGAGAAAGAGAGAGATAGAGATCCCAAACCCCAGAGACAGTCAAACTAAAATGGAAAAAGAGAGTGCTTGAAAAAGTTCCGGAAAGCTTTGGGTGGAGGGGTTGGGTATATAGAACGGGGGTGGGTGGGTGGGAGAGAGAAGGGAGGGGATGGAAAAGGCTGGGGGAAGGGGAAGGGGGAGGGGGAGAGGAAAGGGGTGTTATCATAAATTTTTAGGCCTATGTTGTTTCACAGGACCACCGCCCCCCTGCTGCTTGATGGATGGTCCACGCGGATGCAGCAGATCCTCCTGTTGTTTTCAAGGGAGAGAAAGAGACGTGAGAAAGAGAACGGCTAAAAGCATTGGGGAGGGGGAGGAAGAGGAGGAAGGGAGGGAGAGTAGAAAGGGAAGAGAGAGAGCATGTGAGATCTTTCACTCATACTCTTTTTTTCTTTTTTTTTAACGATCCCTCATCTCTCTTTATTTTCACACCTTTCCCTCC
>BOPN01005708.1:35000-36110 GCA_017312705.2 Penaeus japonicus | reverse complement strand
GCATTGCTATTGCTATTGCTATCAATAATCATCATTATCATTATGAAGAAGGAATGTCAGTTTTTTGTTGTTCATTACTGTTCTTCTTGTTATCCTCATCATCGTCCTCTTCTTTCTTCTTGCCCTTTCTCCTCCATCTTCCTCCTCTCTTCCCCTTCCTTCTTGCCTTTCCTTTCTTTCTTCTCCTCCTTCTCTTCCTCTTACTACTCTTCCTTACTACTACTACTACTACTACTACTACTTGCTACCTCCTCCTACTCCTACTACTACTCCTACTCCTACTCTTACTCCTACTCCTTCTCCTACTCCTACTCCTTCTCCTACTCCTTCTCCTTCTACTACTACTACTACTATTTTTCCTTATTTTTCCTTATTTTTCCTTCATCTTCGTCTCCCCCTTCTTCTCTAATCCTCTTTTTTTTATTTTCCCTCACCTCATCATCAACCTCCTCCCCATTGTCCTCCCCCATCTCCTTCTCTTCCTCATTTCATTCATCATTTTCCTCCTCCTCTTCCTCCATCCACTCCTCCTTCTGCTTCCTTCTTCTCCTCCTAATACTTTTTTCATACTCCTCTTCCCCCTTCACTACCTCTTCTTCTTCTTCCTCTTCCTATTCCTCCTCCTTCTCCTCTTCCTCCTTTTTCTCATCCTCTGCTCACCCTTAACCCACTCCTCCGGGCTTCACCCCCCGCCCCTCCACCGCCCCCTAATCCCTTTCCCTGACCTTCCTTCCCCGCCTGGAGGATCTCACCTGAAAACCAGCACTTGGCCAGCCCGAAGTTGGGCTTAGGGAGCGGGGAATCCTGCAAGCCGTCGTGGAAGTCCCGAGCCAGGGCGACGGCGGAGATGAGGACGGCGAAACCCCAGGCGTAGATCGAGTACATGATGAACCAGCGGCGTCCGAAAGAGGCGTCGTTTTTCCACCTGGGGAGAGAAGGAAGATGGTCACGTGATTTGGGGTTCGTAGGTCTTGGGTGAGAATGGAGATTGTGTTTACCTTGGTGGGGTTGTTTTTTGTTTTGTTTTGTTTGTTTTCTCAATCGTGTTATTATTTACGCTGAGGGAGTGTATTGTTTGTTTATTTGTTTTTTTGGTCATTGTTATTATGT
>BOPN01005708.1:27500-32500 GCA_017312705.2 Penaeus japonicus | reverse complement strand
GCGAAGGTTGGTATAATGCAAGTAGATGATGTCAATAGTTTCTTCGGGAGGAGGGGAGGGGGGGCAGTAGCTAAGCAAGGGCAGGGAATCTCATCAGTAGTGATCTTACAGAGCGCCAAGAGGTGCATGAGAGTGCATGACGAGGACGTCCTCGCGCCCACAGGGCTGATGCTTGAGTGCCTTGGTTAAAAAAAGGAGCAAACTGGTCAGGTCATGAAATATTGCCCGCATAGCTACATCACGCGGTATTGTTGCATGTGGGCCGCAATATGAGGAGGTTGCACCGAACGTAGTATGCAGCGTACGGGGGGATCATAATATATTGCATGATGGCTGATCGCTTGCACATAGTAGCGGGATGTGCATCACCGTAGGAATATTGGGTTACGTTGAAGTCAGATTAAAGTTTCTTTCATTCCATATTTTTTAATCCTACGTTGTTTAATGTATAAAACAGTAGCATTGTATTGTATGATATATTAATGTGTTACAGAGAGATAAGGATAAGCCAGATTTGCGGAGCAGATGCTACGCCGGGCTTGTATGCACTTAGGCGAGCCCGCCTAACAGAGAGAGAGGGGGCGAGAATGAAATAGAGACAAAGGGGGGGGGGGGGGAATAGAGAGAGAAAGTAGTAATAGTATTAGTAAATGTAGTACCACTATTTACTACGCATTTTAATAATATTGACAATAATAGTAATGTTCATAATGCTCATAATTATGATAAGAAAAAATACGATAATAACAAAAACAATAATGACACTGATAATGCCAATAATATCACCACCATCAATGATAATGACGATAATAACAATAAGTGATAACAACAATAAAAAAAAAAAGCCATAACAACAACAAACTAAAACCAAAAACAGAACAAATAAGATCACGAGTCCCAAAGACCAAATTGCTCTCAAGACACAGACCGGAAACAAATCAACAAAGAAAAGGAACAGTTAAAATCGCCAAATAATGATCTCGTAAATAAAAGCTTCACTAAAAGCTCGTAACTGGAAATCTCTTTATCATTACAATGGCTCCATGTCTCGAACTTCTTGAAAGCAGGAGTCGTTAACCCTTTTTCTTTCTTTAGTTTATTTTTTCCTTTTTTTTTTTTCTTTTTTTCTTGGAAGAGAGGGAGAGTTCCTCTTTTTCCTCTTTTTTTCCTTTTTTCCCTTTTTTTTTGTGTGTGTCTTTTTGTTGTTTTTTTTGTGGTTTTATCTTTTTGTTTCCTTTTTTTTTTATCTTTTCGTTTCCCTTTTTTTTTTATCTTTTTGTGTTTTTCTTTTACTCTTTTTTTAAATCTATTTTGCTTCCTTTTTTCTCTTTGGTTCCCTTTTCTTCCCTTTTTGTTCTCTTTTATCTTAATTTTCTTTCCTTTTTCCTTTTTCGTTTCCTTCCCATTTCTCCTTGTTGTTTTGGGTTGCTTGTTTGCTTGTCTTTCTTTCTTTCCATTATTCAAGTCTTTACTTTCTTTCTTTCTTTCTTTCTTTCTTTGCGAGTGTTTTGCTTCCTTTGTTATTATTGTTTTGTTTCTTCGTTCTTTCTTTGACTTTCGTGTTTACTTTAACTTTTGTGTATTCTCTTTCTTTGCCTTTTCCGTAAATTTATTTATTTATTTATTCTTTCTTTTTGCCTTCTTAATCCATTATTTTTAAACAATACATTGTTCTATCATTACTCTTTCTCCATTTCTCCTTTCCTTCGTAAGAACAGTTTCCTTTTTTTTTTAATTCCCCTTCGTGTGTAAGCCAAAAAATTGATAAAAATCTATAAGAAAAATAGTAATAATCCTTCTCTCCTTCCGGTGGTAATACATTATTCAACCTTTCTGTCATTTCGTCGAGGGAAATATTTTCCTTCGACGAGATCATAATTTTCTTTTAAAAACGTGTAACTAAGGTCATTTTTCATGGCCGGTGTTCGTTCCTCCCTTCACTTCCCTTCTTTCGCTTTTATTTTTCTTCTTCTTCTTCTACTACTTCTTCTCTTTGTTCTTTCTCTTTATTTCCCTTCCCCTTTCTCTTGTCATCCCTTCCATTCTTTTCTCCTTCTCCCCTTATCTCCTTCCCCTTACTCCTCCTTTCCTCTATCTTCCTCCTTCTTCCATTACCTCCCCATCTCCCTTTATTCCTTCATTCTTCCCCTTTTCCTCATCCTCCATCAGTTCGATTTTCCCCTTCTTCTCCCTCTATCATCCCCCTTTCTCTATTCCTTCGTTTTATTCATCTTCCTCCCTTTTTTTCCTCTGTCCCTATCTCTCTCTCATCTCAACCCATCTTTCCCACTTACCCTCTTCCCTCTCCCCTCTCTCCTTTCCCTCTTTCCCCTATTCCCCCTACTCCCTTCCCTCTCCCTTTACCCTTTATCCCTTATCTCCCTCTACCTCCCTTCCTTTCCCCTCCACTTTATCCCCTATTCCCTCTATCTCCCTCCTTCTCCCCTTCCTTCTCCCGTTCCTTCCCTCATTCCCTCCCTCTATCCCCTATTCCTCTCAACCTCCCTCCCTTTCCCCTTCGCTCTCTCCCTTCCCTCCCCCCTCCCCTCTACCCCGGTGTCTCTCCAACTGATTGTGACTCTACGGTGAACAACCCCTCTTTCGCACCTACTGGCCTTTATTTACTCCGAGATCTGTTGACTTTGTCTTTTTGTATCCATGTTTTATCATTTTTTTTATTTTGTTTTCGTATATCTCTTTTAATCTCTTTCTCTTTTTTCTTCTTTTTTCTTTTCGTCTTTTTACCTTTTTTTCTCGTTCTTTCTCATTTCTTCTCTCTTGCTCCTCCTCCCCCGTCTCTTTTTTTTTCTTCCTCTTCTCTCTCAGCCTCTTACTCTCTTTTCCCCTCTCTTTCACCCCCCCTATATCCAACTCCCTCCCTCCCCCCTATGTCTCTCTCTCTCTCTCTCTCTCTCTCTCTCTCTCTCTCTCTCTCTCTCTCTCTCTCTCTCTCTCTCTCTCTGTCTCTCTCCTGCTCTCTCCCCCTCCTGCCCTCTCTCCCTCCTGCTCTCTCTCCCTCCTGCTCTCTCTCCCTCCTGCTCTCTCTCGCTCCTGCTCTCGCTTCTTCTCTCTCTCCCTCTCTCTCTCCTCTGTTTTTCTCTCTCTCCTTCTCTCTTTCTCTTTCCTCTCTCTCTCTCTTTCCTCTCTCTTTCTCCCTATCTCTCCAACTCTCTCTCTCTCTACCCTTCTCTCTCTATCCTCTATCTCTCCCCTTCTCTCTTCCTCCCTCCCCTCTTCCTCTGCCACTTCAATTCGTCGACTCGACTGGCTCGCCGCTCCTTGGGCAACAGTCGCGAGCCACTGTCGTATTTTCTACATCCATTTCTTTCCTATAACGCTCCTCTCTTCCCCTCCACCCCCCCCCCTCCAACCCCTCACCCCTGTGACTGAACTAGCCCCACCCCCCTACACACACTACTCCCCTCTCTCCTGCTCCTATTAGTCTTTATCTCCCCCCTCCTCCACTTCCACCACACCCCTACCCCTTTGACTCTCTTTGCTCTCCCTCCCCCCCCCCACCCCTACCCTCGAATCCCTTCCTATGTTGGCTCTTTATCCCCATTGGTCAGCTCCCCCTCCCTCCCCCCCATTGGTGGGTTACAGTCCTCCCCTTTCGCCCATATTCACCTACCCCACCCCCCTCCCCCTCCTCCATCGCGTACATAGATTTCGTTCCTTCCCTCTCCCCTATAACCCCCCCCCCTACTACCTTCTAGGTAATGCTTACTCCTTCCCCACCTCCCACCCACACCCCTAATCTATACCCTACCCTCCTCTCCACTCCAATGGCCGCTCTACCCTCCCCCCCAATCGCCGCTCTACCCCCTCCCCAATCGCCTCTCCCCCCTCCCCCTCTCCCTAATGTACTCCCCCTCAATTCCACGTCCGATGCAAATCCTTTACTTCGGGTACGTTCCTCATTCTTACCCCCATACTCCCCCCCCTCCCCTCCCCTCCCCTCGCCACATTTATCTCCCCTACCCTTTGATCTCCCCCCCCCCCTCCCTTTCCCCTCTTTCTCCCCCACACATCTTTTCGTCTCCCCCTCTACCCTTTCCTCCCCCCCCCCCTCTCACCATTCTTTTCCTTCTCCCCCCCTTCCCCCCACCCCCTCAAGCCGCTATTTGGAGCTCCCTCTCCATCCCAACTCCCTAATATTTCACGCCAAAGCCCTCACCTTTTCCCCTCCTTCCTTTCCCTCTCCCCCCGGTTTTTTTTTTTTTCCGATTTTTTTTTTTTTTTTTTTTTTTTTACGATTATTATTCTTCAGGTCGAGATTCGTACCAAAAACAGTAAATCGGATGCTTATTTTCGTAGAGAGAGGAGGGGTAAGGGGAGGAGAGAAGGAGGTGAGGAGGGGGAGAAAGGAGGAAGAAGAAGGGGGAGGGAAGAAAGGAGGAAGGGAGAGAAGAGGAAGGGAAGGAAGAAGGAAGAAGAAGGCGGAGGGGAAGAAGGAAGGAGGAGAGGGGAGGAAAGAGGAGAGAAGAGGGAAGAAGGAGAGAAGAGGGAGAAGGGGGAAAGGGGGAGGGAAGAAGGAGAGAAGAGGGAGAAGGGGGAAAGGGGGAGGGAAGAAGGAGAGAAGAGGGAGAAGGGGGAAAGGGGGAGGGAAGATGGGGGAGGAGGAGTGGGAAGAAAGCGGATGAATTGGAGAAGGGAGGGTGGGGGGGAGAGGGACGGGGGAGGGAAGAAGAGGGAAGGGGGAGGGAAGAAGAGGGAAGGGGGAGGGAAGAAGAGGGAAGGCGGAGGAATTGGGGAAGAGGGAGAAGAGGGGGGTAAGGAGGAGTAGGGAAGGAGAAGGAAAAGGAGAAGGGAGAAGAAGAAGGAGGAGGAAGAGGAAGAGGGGAAGAAGGAATGGAGGGAAAGGGGAAAAGAAGGAAGGAGGTATAGGAGAAAGAACATAGATAACGGGAAAGTTGTGAGGGAGAAGGAAAGAAGGAAGAAGATGGAAAGAGAGGAAGGAGGGAAATGGACAGAGGGGAAGAAACGAGGGGAAATGAGCT
>BOPN01005708.1:0-5000 GCA_017312705.2 Penaeus japonicus | reverse complement strand
ATTCATCCACCCTCATCCTCACGTTTCGCACTCTATGTCTCTCCTTCTACGAATGAGGAAGAGCAATAGAGATTAATGAGGAAGGAAACAGTTACTGGGAAGCCAGGAAAGGGGAGTAAATGAGACGGAGTGATAGGTAGGATAAGCGGATGATGCTGGGAAGAAAAATAAAAGAGGAATAGTAGACTAGAATAAGGAGAGGAGGAAGGAGGCAGGCAGAGAGGCAGGGAGACAGGGACAGAGAGAACGAGGAAGAGAGAGAAAAAAAAAACAAGCAGCCAAACAAAGAAAGAGAGAAATAGAAAGATAAAGTGAGAGAGAGAGAGAGAGACGAAGAGAGGAAGAGAAAGAAACAAACAAATTAAGAGAGTAAGAGAGAAAACAAAAACAAACAGAGAGTGAGGAGGGGAAAGGGAAGGAGGGGAGAGAGAAAGACAAAGAGAGACAGAGAGAAAGAGATAGAAAGGGAAGGTGTGTGTGTGTGTGTGTGTGTGTGTGTGTGTGTGTGTGTGTGTGTGTGTGTGCGTGCGTTATGCAATAGCTTGTGTGTGACATCTGGCGTGATGCGATTAATCGATTTCTGGCGAAACTATCTCCGCGCAGATGTTCCCTCGTTTATTGTACAACGGAGATACCATCAAGTAATAAAAAAGATTACTACCGTATATTGTTACCAAATAGTTTAAAGACAACGCATTCGCCGCCGATCTTTAAACCCCACGAGACGAAAGAGTATATATTGTTATTAGCTTACTGGCACGGTCGCATATCGCGCAATATCCCGTAGAGTTCTGGGACCCGTCTTCCGTATTTTTTTTTTTTTTTTTTTTTTTTTTAGTCGAGGAGACGTCGCGCACCTCCTCCTTATCCTTCCACACAACCGGAAAGAAGATCCTAGTCTCTCTGATTTTCTTCCTTCTTTCTTTCTTTTTTTCTTGAAGTCCACATATATATAACACATGAAATATGTCCCCCCTTCCATGAACAGCAGGAGAGGTCAATAAACGTCATGACAGCTGCATGGCACTTAGCATGTGCCAAGCGCCACAATAGCAGGTGTCACTCGCGGTCTCGCCTGAGCAACGTGTGTGCTTTGAGACCCTTTTTTCAGACCCTGACGACGCCCGTTTGTTGGTCTTAATTTCAGGGCTCGGAGGACCTGAGGGAGCCGTCTCTCCGAAGCAATTTACTTAAGGTCTTGTGTGACGCAGCCATTAAGGATGACTTTACGATCACTTTGAGGCCGCATTAACTTATATCAGTCTTGGAGAGTTTCGAGAGAGATGTGCAGGAAAATGAACTCCGGAGGCTCGCCTTTGTATCCAAAGGGTTAAAGCTTGGCTCGATCAGTAACAATCTCTTCTGGGAAATTATACCTTAAAAAGGTATTAAAACGTTTGATAAGAAATATACCACATCACTTCCCGACACCACTCACTTCCCCGAACCTCCTCTGAGCTCAGCGAGACACGCAAGGCCATGGAAAGGCCACGTGACGCCACGGGAGGCTTGGTGACCAGGTGCTCTGGCACGTGACGTCATAGCACGTGACGTCATAACACGTGTGACGTCATAACGCACGTGACGTCATGACAAACGTGGCATTTAAATTATGTGTGGGTGTAGCAATAAAAAAATATATATATGTACAGTGTATATATCTATAAAACAAACTTAGATAAATGGTGACAAACCGACACGTTTACAAACCAATTAAAAAGTAACAGATAAGAAAAATTAACACGAATAATTGTGACTCTGATCGAGATTATCATATTGAACAATTACGAAAAAAAGACATGCAAAAAAATTCAGTGTTTCCAATACAAGATTCTGAGGACGCGAGTCTATGATACTTCCAAGAATAATTTCCTGAAAAAAAGGAAAAAGAAAAAGTTAATAAAAAAGAGAGTGAACACCTGACGGAAAAAAAATATACATATATATTAATCATATTCTCGCCCTGCTATGCACAGGGAACATAACCATGAACACCTGTCGTCCCAGAATGAACAATGGAAGACAGAACAAAGAATAAGGAGAGAATCCGAAGGAATGATGAAGAAAGAAGATTAAAATAAAGGATGGGGAAAGGAAATGTATGAGGAATGAAGAGAGGGAATGAATGAAAAATGAGAAAATTGTGAGAGGCGACATTAAGAATGAAGAAAGGAAATTAAAGAAAGCAGGAAAAAGGAAATGAATGAGAAATGAAGAAAAAGAATCAGAAATAAAGGAAAAAAATTAATTTGAAACAAAGAAAAAAATAATAAAAATTGAAGAAGAAAAAAAGAAGAAATGAAAATGAAGAAAAAAATAACTAAATGAATAAAGATGGAAAATAAAGAATAAGGAAAGAAAGAACGAAACACACACAAAACAGATTACCAGTCCAGTATTGCGCCACGAAGCACCTATCTGTGGCGACTCACTATGAATGTAGGTCAATTCCTTAGTGGAGGCGTTTGGAGGGAGGGAGAGAGAGAGAGAGAGAGAGAGAGAGAGAAAGAGGAAGAGGGGACAAGAGAGAGAGAGAGAGAGAAAGTGTGAGAGACAGAGGGAGAGAGAGAGAGAGAGAGAGGAAGAGGGGACAAGAGAGAGAGAAAGAAAGTGTGTGTGAGAGAGAGAGAAAGTGTGAGAGAGAGAGAGAGTGAGAGTGATACAGAAAGGGGGAGAGGGGTGGGGGTAAAGGGGGAGAACAAGGAGCAGGAGAGAGAAAGGTAGAGAAGAGGAAGAAGAGAAGGAGAAATATAAGGAAGGAAGAGGGGGGAAACATGAGGAAGATAGGAGAGAGACGGAGAAAGATAGAGGGAAGAAGAGAAAAAAAATAAAGGGAAGAATAGTAAAAAGTACAAAATGAGAGGAAAAGAGAGAGATAGATGAAGAGAAAAGATGACCAGAGATTGAGAAAGAAGGAAAACAAGACAGAAAGAGAGAAAGGAGATGAGCGAGAGAAAAGAAAGGGATAGAATAAGAAGAGAAATAAAGAGACAGACATTCTTAGACAATAGAAAAGGAGGACGGATTAATAAATAAAAAAAGCGAGACAGACATACCAACAGAGTGATAGACACACACCAGCAATTAGACAGGTAAACAGAAATTATATATGAAACATCTAAACAGGGACACAAGCAGACGAAGAGAGAGAGAGAAAACGAGAGAAAGATGTAAGGAAGAAGTATGCCAGGCAGAGGGAGACCCAACTAACTAAGAAGGGACTTAAAGATAGACAGACAGACAAAGATTTACAATTAAAGCAAGTAAACATGGGTGACAGACAAAGAGAAATAATAAAGCAGACAGTTGATGCAAGCAAACATATAATGTTTTAGTTATATGTCTATCTGTTTATTAATATCATGCATCTATCTCTCTATTCGTTTGTTTGTCTGTGAATGTTGTGTGTGTTATTAGGGGAAATGTTGCATTTATGTACGTTTTCATATCTGTACAGTCATGCACATTTCAATATCTATATATGTATAATTATTATCTCATGATATATTTAGTAGAAAAAGTGTTAATATCAACGAAAATGCAACATTCTGTATCATGAACATCTAGATCTACATAACCATACAGATTAAAAGCTATGGTAAAGAACAATGATTGATATCGGTGAATGTCGAAAATGTGTGTATAAAAATTCTGGATAAAATACACTCGTGCATCCTGTTAGTGACTGATCATAACCATAAATTCAAATTACCATAATAAATATCAGAGGAACGTACGGCGGCGCCCTTGCTGTAGCGCTGATGAAATGAATTCAAACACTAAATAACTGAATAATACAATATCTAAAGATATAAATTCTTGCCACACCACAATATCCAGGACAACGAAAATCCAAGCGCGTTATAGTCAAATGTTTCGGGCTATATCCGTAGACTTATGTACCAAATAATGACCCTGAGTGGGAGGTCACGTACTAAGCCCGTCCAGGTAGTATGTTTACGTCAGTGGCACTGTGTTCCAACGGACGAGTAATTCGAATCTGATCCAATCCCTTAAAATTCTTACTTTAAAGTGAAATGAAATCGTGGGGAAAAAAATAGAGGGCGAGTGCGCGAAAGTATTCCGAATGCCACCGAATACATTTTTAAACACGTTTTCGAAATTCGGATCCCTTTCCAGACAAAGCAGAGTCGTAACCATCCGTTATATACAAGCAGTATCAATACTCATCAATATTTGAGTATGGTTCACATGACGCTCTGCTGTGCTTAACGTCGACATGTGTTTATTTGGCTTCCTGCGTGCGAGCACAGAACAGGTTCCGGGATATCTACGCTATATACATGTATATTGTTACGTACTAAAAAAAAAAAAAAAAAAAAAAAAAAAAAAAAAAAAAAAAAAAAAAAAAAAAAAAAAAAAAAAGAAGCAGTACTGGTGCACTTACTATTGTGACCGACCCGACACAACGTGAAGGTAAAAAATGCATAGCAAAAAGTGGCTATTACACATCGTCTAGGAAAAAGCTTATAGTGACCAGAAACGATTTTCAATTTGAATACCAGCTTTAGTAGTTGCAACTGAACTCGAATTCCTATGAGGAGCATTGTATATCATTATTTTGAATCAATTATTTTCCCTCTGCCGGACACAGAAGTCCACTACACACAGGTACCTTTCTGCGTGTGTTTCTAAGTGAATGGATTAATGTGTACTTTTTATACGAATGTGTGATATATGTATACAAATATATATATATATATATATATATATATATATATATATATATATATATATATATATCTACGTATGATATATATATATTATATATTATTTTCCCTCTGCCGGACACAGAAGTCCACTACACACAGGCACCTTTCTGCGTGTGTTTGTAAGTTTTTATACGAATGTGTGATATATGTATACAAATATATATATATATATATATATATATATATATATATATATATATATATATATGTGTGTGTGTGTGTGTGTGTGTGTGTGTGTGTGTGTGTGTGTGTGTGTGTGTGTGGGGG
>BOPN01005707.1:90000-91714 GCA_017312705.2 Penaeus japonicus | reverse complement strand
ATATATATGTTCCTTTATATGTATTCGAATATACAATACATATTCAGTATTAGTATTATCTATTTTGTGTCTTGTAGTTAACAGGAAACAGCACACAGTAAAAGTATATGTGAATGAATCCATCAATCTTCTGTAAATAATGATACCAAACAACGATAAACTTCGTTCATGACAAAGCAAATCCGAAAGAAGAAACTTACTCGCCTAAAGAAGAAGAAGACGAAGAAGAGGATCTGTAGCGAAACAAGCCAAGGCTCGAACCTCTGGCCAGGACGAATCACTTGAAATTATAAAGTTGAGTTTTATCATTAAGAACTTTGACAGTGATTGATGCTTAAACCCCCAGAAGAGCTCCAAGTCTACTTGAAATTCGCTCGCTTGTAAAACCGTGTTGATGTTGACATTGCAAAAGAAGAGGCTCTTGTAAGTTTGCAAGCACATTTGTCTGCTTCATATTTCCATCGTAAGAGTGTGCTTTAATCTTACTAAAGCGGGGGCGATTATGAAAGCCTGCTTGAATTATCTCCTGGGCAAGCAAATGGTGTAGGACTGATGAAATTATAGTTGCCAATATGCATTATACTGTTTTAATGAGAACGTGTGCTCTTGGAATAGCGAGAGAATATTTGTTGACATAAAGTGCGTATATAGATGAAAATGGATAGCGTATTTCCAAGTGAATAGGCAATTTGAAAATATAGAAGATATCACATGGAATGAATCAATAAATAAACCAAATCAATCAATCAGGCGAAAAACTACCGGTAGCAAAATAAATAAAATAAACAATTAAACAACGAAAGATACAAACACCAAACGAAAAAGACAAATAAAACAAAACAATTACACCCTTTAATAACAAAACATCCACATCCATGAACCCACACTAATAACGAACACCCACAGACGCTCAACGTGCAGTCTCTCCCCCTCAATATAGTATTTACTTAAGATATTTCCCCCAAAACGGGCCATCGGCAAAGGGCCCACGGGAAAGAGGGTCTTTGTTAAAGCAGGCTGGCTCTTGTGCCTGCGTGGTCTCTCGAGGAGGACACAAGGGGATTCATATACGGGGTCTCTCTCTCTCTCTCTCTCTCTCTCTCTCTCTCTCTCTCTCTCTCTCTCTCTCTCTCTCTCTCTCTCTCTCTCTCTCTCTCTCTCTCTCTCTCTCTCTCTCTCTTCATTTCTCTTTCTCTTTCTCTCTCTCTTTCTCTCTTTCTCTCTCTCTCTCTCTCTCTCTCTCTCTCTCTCTCTCTCTCTCTCTCTCTCTCTCTCTCTCTCTCTCTTCATTTCTCTAGAGTCTCTGCATCTGTGAGATCTTTTTCACTTCACTTTTTTTATTTTTTTTATTCTCTCTCTTCACTTTTTTCTGCTTTATTCATTCACTTGGAGTGGGTACAAGGGCGCGAGGGAGGGGGCTTACGACGTTTGATTTTGTAATCCTGGGATTTTTGTTTTGCATAGTTGGCTGAGTGGTATTGTGCTCACACGCACGTACACACACACACACACACACATCTATCTGTCTATCTCTCTATCTATCTTATATATATGTGTATATATATATATATATATATATATATATATATATATATATATATATATATACATGTATACATAAGTGTTTGTGTGTGTACATATATATATATATATATATATATATATATATATATATATATATATATATATATATATATATAAATATATATATATA
>BOPN01005707.1:80000-82500 GCA_017312705.2 Penaeus japonicus | reverse complement strand
TCTTATCAACTTCTCTCCTATGGCTTGGTCTTTTTTCCATGCAATCATCGGGGGTGGTTCTTTAAACCATTGGTCCCAGGGTTTGTCCTTTGCATCATTTTGCACCCATGACCATATCTTATTGATTGTTGATCTCAATACAGGGGCTATGCTAGGGGAGTATAGCATAGGGAGGATGATCCTTCCTGTCCCTTTCTTTGGAGATTCTATCAATAGGTCTTGCCTTGGTAGCCCTTCCAGTCTTTCTTTTGCTTCCATTAGGACTTTGGGGGTGTATCCTCTGAATATATATATATATATATATATACATATATATATATATATATATATATATATTTATATATATATATATTTATATATATATATATTTATATATATATATATATATATATATATATATATATATATATATATATATATATATATATATATATGTAGCCATCGGGCTGGTACAAAAGTAGCGCGCCGGCCTCATATCTCCTCGTCCAAGGTCGTGATTTCCACTATCGCCTGACGGTCACTGCTGTGGCTGGGCACCTCGGTGGGTAAGGACCAAGCTCAGTTCACTCAACACTCATCACTCGTTGGCACACTCTCACGAGTCAGCACTCGCTATTATAGTGCATAAAAGCCCGGCGAAGCATCTACTCCGCAAATATGGCAGATCCTCATCCTTTATATATATATATATATACTGTATATATATATATATATATATATATATATATATATGTATATATATATATATATATATATGTATATATATATATATATATATATATATATAACAATGTATATTCATATATATATAATGTATATACAAACATTGCACGATTTGCCTCAGGTCGGCTCAATCCCTGCATCCGTGACCAGAAAGGCATATCTCCCAGAAGTGGCACATGTTGGCTGTAAAAAGACTTTTCGGACTTTGGAGAACACTTATTTTAATCGCTCTCCCAACAACTCTTATTATCCAAACTTTGTCTTCCAAAAGACCCGATCTCAGCACGCGATGAGAGCCACTTTCTAAGATTTTATATTTAGCCGCCTAGTTAGAGTGGTTATGAAAGGAAAGAAAGAAAGAAAAAGTTTCTTGCTTGTTTTGTTCAATAATGATTTTGTCTCGTTGGAACAAGTTCTTATATGATCCTCTAGATTACATAAAAACAAAAATCAATACGCGGTATACACATGTGTGTGTGTGTGTGTGTGCGTGTACGCCCGCGTGTGGATAAATGCGTGTGGGCGCCAGACCGTCTATATCCGTATCTTGTAAATTTGCTTATTTTCGATTTTAAAATCAGATATCAGAATAAGCATCGCCATAATGATTTTCCCATTATCTCCATAGCAACGAAATTCATAGGATGTTCAATAAATGCACACGAATTCATCTGCCACGTGCAAAAATGCAAAGCAATTTAAACCCTGCAAGTAATTCTGTCGGAAAATCGAAGGGTCGAAGTTCAAAAATATTCCCCCCATCGAAGATTCCCTGAATGTGATCTGGTCATAGAGACCCTCTCCTCTTGACACGCGGGTCTGCCGTGAACAATACTAAAATGTTTGGTGAATATTCTTAAAGGGAGGGAGAGAACGAGAGAGAGGGAAGGAGAGAAGAACAGAGGGAGAGGAAGAGGAAGAGAGAGAGAGAGAGAGAGGGAGAGAGAGAGAGAGAGAGAGAGAGAGAGAGAGAGAGAGAGAGAGAGAGAGAGAGAGAGAGAGAGAGAGAGTGGAATAGGAAGAGGCAGGGGAAGAGAGAGATGAGAGGGCGAGAGGGAGGGAGAGTGGAAGAGATAGAGAGGGGGGGAGGAGGGGGAGTGGAAGAGAGAGAAGGGGGGAGGGGGGGCAGAGGGAAGGGGAGATAGACAGAGAGAAAGAGAGACATACAGACAGAGAGAATCGGAAAAGAGAGAGAGAGAGAGAGAGAGAGAGAGAGAGAGAGAGAGAGAGAGAGAGAGAGAGAGAGAGAGAGAGAGAGAGAGAGAGAGAGAGAGAGAGAGAGAGAGAGAGAGAGATAGAGAGAGAGAGAGAGAGAGAGAGAGAGAAAGAGAGAGATAAAGAGATAGATAGATACATAGATACATAGATGGACGGAGAAAAAAAAAATTGTTACCGTAACTCCTTCCACCTTTCGGCTCTCACTTAGCTGCCTTAAACTAGCAAGTCGAATTAAGTTTCCCCCCAAAAAAGGAGAGTAAAAAAAGAAAAAGAAAAAAGGAAAAAGGAAATTTTCAATCCTCCCTCTCTCTCCTCGGTCTAAACCAGATTAGAATGTGTGTATACCTGACGCCTGTGTTTATCTTTCTGACATAAATTAAGAAAGTTTTTTTTTTTTTTCGTCCTGTCGGGCTATTATTTGCCTTGATTACTTTTATCCCCCGGGACTTGCTTTATTAATCGTTTGAACTGGTTATTTGCCATGAAAGGAAATGTCATCATTCACTGACAATTTTCATGTTAAAACTATAGAAATTGTAATTGAAGTGCTGTTTGCGAG
>BOPN01005707.1:65000-75000 GCA_017312705.2 Penaeus japonicus | reverse complement strand
ATCATATGAGCCTGCAATTCTATGCATTAACCTATACCCTGATTACGGCAACACCCGAAGCTAAAAACTCCCTCGCCGAGTAAAAGAGAAGAACTTCCATTAGCAGAAAAGTGTTATTGCCAATCCGTTCCTTCCGTAATGACACGAGGCAGGAGCGAGGGCGGCCACATCTACCATCTATCCAATTAGAACGAATGAGGAAACCTATGGAATTAAAACCGGAATGAGATGGAGGAACACTTTTGGACCCGAATTTTATGCATGATTTACTTGTGTTCTTCTCCTTTTCTTGGTTTAGCTTACTCGTTCTTACCTGTATGATTATTTAGTTTTGAATGTTGGTTAAGATTTTTTATGATGTATGTATATATATATATATTTTTTTTTTATCTGGCAAGTAATACATAAAAAAGCAACTGATATCTATTTGTCTGTAATAATTTTCCGAAGTATCATATAAGAGACTAGATGGCATGAAGACATCCACTTATAACACATATGCTATAAAGTAGGATCCATTTATGAAGTAGAATTATAGTTGTGACATCACAGCTCTATAAACTATCAAACACACACGCAATATTAATTGAACGCCAAGTGGAACACAGAAAACAGATGGCGCCCACAAGATATGGGAATCAGAAAGTAGAAACATTAAATATTTGAATAGTCTAGTCATAGGCCAACAGGAAAAATGATATTTAATGTAAAGCACGATTTTTTCAAAGATTACACAGACCATAATCTTGCAAGCATATCTATTTTATTCATCTGAAACTATTCAGAACAGCAGGAATGATTGTGAAATGAGCAATGTCAGCAAATTTAGAGTTTTAAGTAGGTTAAGCTTTATGCCTGGAGACACAACTCGCACGGACAGCCACGTGTTGTTCGTGCGCATCACCACATGCACATAATCCCTTCTCAAGAGCAAAAACCTTATACAGCAAAAATGCACTAGTCAAGCTCTGGCCTTAAGAAGTAATGTGAATCGCTTTGGTCATCTGGTGACTGGCATTTCGTGACGTCATCAATGTCGTCAAGCACTTCGTCAGCTGTTTCTCTTCTATTGCTGTATGATCTTTGAAACATTCAGGGATGACTGGAAATTGATAAACCATATATCTTCCATATAGTATCTCTAATACTGAAATTACGCCCCCCCCCAAAAAAAAAAAAAAAAAAATATTAGCGACCTGAAAACGCCTTATCATACCACCATAAACTCAGTTGCATCAAATAATTCAATCTGCAATAAAGTTGATGCATTTCTTTCTTATCAAGCGTGATTTTGAATAAATAGCATAAACAAAGTCACTTTAGCTTGGTCATGATTAGTCATTATTTGTGTTAAGTATGATTGGTTCTAGCGGTCAAGTACTAGAAACTCAATAGACTTGTTTATCTTTGTTTTCCTGGATCTGTACATGAGAGGACGATGACAACGTTCTGACCTGTTTTGTGTACATTAACCGTGTTCTTTGAGAATTTACAATGTCATAATGCACATTTAGCAACAGTGCAGACGTGTGGGAAGTTATTCCTTGCCATATGGTCAACACGATATACATAATAGACTTTGTCAAAAATGACAAAGGATTGTCATTCATGTTATCTACCTCTAACGACATGTTAAGAAAACATTTATGATTTATGAATATCATAAGGTCAGCCAGTAAGGAGTATCCCCACTCAGCATAACAGATGAGATTAAAAGTCGCTCTTAACACTTTTAACAATGCCTTTTAAGCCCAACTATACTGTTTGAAGACAGGTTTCACATCAGCACATCCAAAAAAGGAGGTTCTAAATACAGGGTTCCACTACCAACCAGTTCCTATGCAGTAACTCAGGGTCTTCTGGGTCACTATATATCGTACAATAAAAAAACAACAACATCGTTTGGACTGTATTAATTTGTATACCATATTCAGTACAAAAATCATCTATGATACAGTTTTTTTTTATCTTCACCATGTTCGTCTATGACGTGGATCAGAAAACCACATTGTTATAAACAAATTGATATGTAGCCTCTCACAGGTTCACATTCATCATTCAGAATCATTATCAATCCATCTATCTTAAATAAGAGACTCAATGTAGATAGACCCAACCTTAAACCAACTGGGGAGAGACAACTCTATGCTCCCAAATATTCTCACTTATACGATACATAGCAACTGTAGCTGTAAATATTACAAATCCACACTAAAAGGGCTTAGGAGCCGTAAATACCATAGTACCATATGCACTGGAAGAAATCAATGAAAACCTGGAATATATTTTTATATTTTTTTTTCTTGTCGAGTCTGTGAACAATTGCAAAGTAGCAACCTCACTTTTGCAGTGCTTTGATCTGCTCCGGACACGGCTTAAACCTTGGTATCTTTTGGAAATAAGCATATCTTGCAGCTTGGCAGTGGAGTTTGGTGATAGGGATCTCCATGTATATATGTATATTCAAGTATAAGGTAACACTGATAACAGGCAAAGTATTTTTTTAAACGTTCGTCACCGATGTGCATATTGTATATACATATTTGAGTTACCTGACCTATGTTATCATTCCCGTAATCTGCATTCTGATCACAGCTCTTACTCCTATCAGCACATCTGTGTAATTTATTGGATAATGTATTAACTAACTAATTAACGTCATTATCAACACCCGCGTCGATATCAATATCTTCGATGATATTTCGAGAACTTGATCTACCTAAAGCAGAAAAAAGGACCAGGCTTCCTCCAAAGTTGCATTTGACAATTCGCCAAGTAGTGCAGAGTGGTCTCCCTGCGACGCCGCTCTCTCATAAATTTGATCAAGGTTCTCGCCTGAGCTGGGCACGGTGATATAAATCGGGAAGACCACTCGGCTGTGATACGTGAAAATCTAGTATGACTCTTATTATCTTGGACGATTTTTTTAGTGTGTACATAACGCAGGCATTGCTATTCTGTCTTCATAGACGGATGGGATATTTAACTCATATCTTCTTGTAATACTAACCTTAATTAAGACTAAGTGAAGCCGCGAGCAACGAGCAGACGCGTCGGTAGTAGGCCCGTTCTCCAAAGACTGTGGTTCTTCCACTCCAAAGCGGGCACATATTCATCACCACCAAGGCCATTCGTGAGTTTATCATTATTTGTGCCTACGCCTCGTCATTCAGTCGTTCACTTGGTCATTTCTTATGGGAGAGAAAGTTAAAGATATCAAGCGAATCTTCGCAACAACACAGAAAAAAAAATCAACTAAGAAGTAGCATGACGTCACTTAGCGCGACGGCGGGAAACAGGGTCAAGAGGGGTTACACTTTGGCCAAGAAAGGCCAAGACCCAATGTTCCCGACTCTGGCCAATCTTCCCAAAGGATCTTGGAATACTCGAAGGGCTTTTGAAGTTATTATGCAACCTACGAGAGGTACTCCAGTTCCGAAAAGAACGTATACGTAAAGAAGCTACTCAACCAATGAGTTTACATAGACATAAGCGTGTTTACATAAATGCACACACAAACATATTACGAAGATTCAAAACAAAAAGCATAAAGAACGATAAAAGAAAATATGTTTCCAGACTTAAGAACAGAATAAAACCAAGAAAATGAAAAAAGAAATGAGCAAACCAAAAAACAAGAGATAGAGAGAGAGACGTGAGAAGAAGGAGAAAAAAATAATACGGAGACAGAAAAAAACAGAGAAAGATGAAAAAAACAGATAGATAAAATCGGAGAAAAAGGTGCCAACCTCAAGCGATAATAGACCCCCTCCCCTACACCCCACCCCCACCCCACCCATCCCCTCCGAGAAGTGAGGCTGATGATGTTTTTGACATTTCAGACGTTGTTATTCTGTCGCCAGTCGTAAGGAGATTGTCTCTCTTGAACGGCGGTCATCATCATGCTCTGCCTCCTGCGTGCCTGAGTTGCTTGTGTCCGCGCACGCTGGCTCTGAGGAGAAGAGGTGTTGGTGGGGAAGAGGGAGAAGGAGAGGGATAGTGATGGAGGGGGAGCAGGAGGAGGAGGAGGAGGAGGTTGTTGGAGGTGGAGGTGGAGAAGGAGAAGGAAGAGGAGGACGAAGCCGAGAAGAAAAGAAGAAGAAATGTGAAGGAGAAGATGTGAAACAGAAGAAGAAAGAGCAGGAGGAGGAGGAGCAGGTTGTGGAGGTGGAGAAGGAGAAGGAAGAGGAGGACGAAGACGAGAAGGAAATGGATGAAGCGAAGGAAGAATAGGAGGAGGGGCAGGAGGGGGAGGAGGAGAATAATAATAAGAAATACGAAGGAGATGTGAAACAGAAGAAGAAAGAGAAGGATGAGGAGGAGGATGTTGTGAAGGTGGAGGTGAACAAGGAGAAGGAAGAGGGGGACGAAGACGAGAAGGAAAGAGAGGAAGAGAAGGAAGAATAGGAGGAGGAGGGGGAGGAGGAGGAGGAGAAGAAGAAGAAGAAATATGAAGAAGATGTGAAACAGATGAAGAAGCAGAAAGAGAAGGAGGAGGAGGAGGTAATTGTGGACGAGGAAATGAGGTGGATGAAATGGAAGAGGAGGGGGTGGTGGAATTGTATTAGGAAGAAATCATTAAAAGGTGGAGGAGGGGGAGAGGGAAGAGGAAGTGGAGGTGGAACTTAAGATGGAGAAGAAGAAGAAGAAAAAAAGAAGAAGAACGAAGAGGAAGTGGAGGACGGGAATGACGGCATTGTAAGGGGAGGAAGCCATAAAGAGAAGGGAGGAAAGAGTGTAAAGTGTAATTATGGCGATAAAAGATGCAGAACAAAGGAAGATAGAAAAAGGAAGCCATAAGATGTGACGAAGAGAGGAACAGGGAAATTTTAGAAAAAGAAAAACAAAAAAAAAAGACTACATGCATAGCCATGAACGTATCTATACACGTTTCCCTTTATTCCCTTTCTTCATTCGCACGCACTTATAATATCATGTAAATGACTAATAATTACAAAACGTGCCCGGGTTCTCTCCCTCCCTGACGGGTATCCTAAGACTCCTTTAACTAGCAACACTAATAACGTCCTTTCAGTATTTTGCAGTTGCATGTTTCTGATGAGAAAGCGGAGCTGAGAAAGTAGAGTGAAATTGCTCTGCCTTATTCAGTCTTTTGAATGTTCTGGTGTTGGTTTTGGGAATTCTTAGCACTGAGTGGCAATTATACGCTTATCAATTGCTTTCTGAGGATGCACATACGCACACACACACACACGCACACACAGACACACACACACACACACACACACACACACACACACACACACACACACACACACACACACACACACACACACACACACACACACACACACACTTAGACACACACATAAACACACACACACACACACACACACACACACTTAGACACACACATAAACACACACACACACACACACACACACACACACACTTAGACACACACACAAACACAAACACAAACACACACACACAATTCATAAGTACGCCTGAAAAATCTCGTGGCACAGGTGTGACCTCGCAATAATTAGCAGAAAAAGAGGTACCAGTTCTAACTATATTTATCAAACACTTAGCGGTTTAGAATATCTGCTCGCTACATTCGCTTTATCATTCTCACACTACCGACAATCAGCTGCGATGATTTATTGGATCATAAGGATTTTATGAGTGTTTAAAGTGGTGAGTTCCTCGACCTTATCATATCAGCGTTTTATCCCAACACTTCATGTTGATGCCCCGAGCCATCTATGAGCTCATCCGCTATCTCAAGACGACGGAGAGAGTGGGAGGAATGGGGGGCGGGGGGGGGGGGTGATAGGAGGAGTTGGGGGGAGGGGGGGAGGATGATATAAGGGGTTGGGGGGGGAGGGGGGAGGATGATATGAGGGGTTTGAGGGAGGGGGTGATAGGAGGGGTGGGGGGGTGAGGGTGATAGGAGGAGTTGAGGGGAGGATGATATGAGGGGTTTGGGGGGAGGGGGTGATAGGAGGGGTTGGGGTAAGGGTGATAGGAGAGGCGTGTGAGAGGGGGGTGGTGAGGATGATAGGAGGGGAGGGGGAAGCTAGGATAATGATAGGAGGGGGAGGGGGATGAGGATGAAAGGAGGGGTATGTGTGTATGGGGGGGAAGGCGAGTAGGTGTTAGGGTGGGAGGGGGAGGGGGAGGGGGAGGGGATAGATAGGATGAGGGGGGAAGGATAGTAGGATGAAAGAAGTCTCGGGGAAGAGGTGATACGACGGTGATAGACAGAAAATAAGGAAGGACAGGAAAGATGACAGAAGAGGAAAGATGATAGGATAGGGGAAACCCGGGCTGGGATAGTGGTTAGGGGGGGAGGGGGGATGCTGAGTGGACGGAGGATAGCCATGAAGGGTTCGTGGAAGAAGTGGCAGGTTGTGATGGATAGGGGAGAAGATGGATAGTTGTTCCATGTGTCATGCTGTGTGCTTTATCATCGCGTTCTCATCTTGGTTGCAACCGGACAGGATATTGCAATATCTGGGGTAGATTCTTATTTTTTCATATTAAGTCTTCCTATCTTATTTGTTTATTTATTCGTTTATTTGTTTATTCATCTGTTTATCGTCATCTTTACTCTGTTATTATTGGTCTCGTTGCTTTTGTTACTATTATTATTACTATCATTTTTATTATTATTGCTATCATTATTGTCAGTAATATTATTGTTAACATCATTATCATCATTATCATTACTGTGATTACTATTATCATCATCATTATTATCATCATTAACATTATTATCATTAGCATTAGCATTATAATAGCAATAATGATAATTGTTTTAATGACAATAATAATACCAATAATAACTATATCAGATTTTTATCCCTTCATTTTTTCACACACACACACACACTCACACACACACGCACACACATACACACACACACACACACACACACACACACACACACACACACACACACACACACACACACACACACACACACACACACACACACACACACACACACGGCGACGTACACGCAATGTAAAACTTTAACAGCATTTAGCAAATAGCCCGGGAGGCAGCGGAAGATAGATAACTTATCTTTCTCAAAAGAGGCTATTGTCTGAAAACATGGAGCCGATACGGTAGCTAAGGTCCGGACTTGCAACTTCTTGTGCATCTCTTGGTCCTTTGCTTGTGCAATTTGTGTTTCTTGGCATCTTGCTCTTTTTTTTCATAGCGTTGTCGTTATTGTTATTGTTGTTTTTACTATCATTGATGATATTGTTGTTATTATTATTATTGCCTTATTATTACTGTCATTGTCAATATTATCATCATTATCATCATCATCATCATCACCATCACCATCATCCTCAACAGCATCACCACCAACAATACCATCATCATCGTCATTATCATCATCATCATCATTATCATTAGTATCTCATCTAAATCATTATCATCGTCTTTCTTTTAAAATCCTTGATAAGAAACATCGTCCTTTCTAAACAAGCAATTTTGTTATATATATATGTAAATATTTCTTTCTTTCTTTCTTTTCTCTTTTTTCACATACCAGAAGACAGTTGAAGGGGAAGAAAGAGAGAGGAGAAATGCTTAACTCATTATAACTATTCCAATAATGAAGTTTATTCAAGCTTTATATACTTGACCTTAATCATTTACTATTGAAGCCGTCTTATCTATGACCTATGCAAGTGGGAGAAAATTTTAAGAGGTGCGAGGAAAAGATAAAATTCTAATTAAGAAATAGAAAAAAAAAAATATGTTATTTGTATGTCCTAATCTATTGCTTATTGTTACTTTTTTTTCATATACAGTGAACTATACTATAATGATCTTATGCTATGAGCTGTATTATAGCGACTATGAATTATATACTACATTAAAACATTATTAACGCTTCTTGAGTATTGCATGTATTACCTGATGCAGACAGTGAATATTTGATGTCCCTCTCGCAGTCTTGCTAATTACAAAGCAAGCAGGCGTAATGATTGAGCTGGCGTTATTCATTACAGAGCAGGACGAAATTTGTAGCTAATTTACTACAATTACATTAATCTAATCGTTGGCCTCAACAGTATGATGATTTTCATGAATTACCTTATCCATATTTCCTTTACTTTTGCCAGTAACTATGCACTCCTATTTTATTATTATCAACTGCTAGTTATTGCCATGACAAACTTCTAAAGCGATATCGTAAAGTCATGTAACACCATAGCTTTGCTAGAGAGTATGACTATAAATTGGGTTATAGTAAATGTAAGAATATAAAGAAAACCTCGTAAGGTACAGCTTTTACATTCCAAAGTCGGTGATCTCGCTTTTAACTGTTTATTTGTTTATTTTCTAAGGTAAGTATCTTTTAGATATACACTACACTTTACAGAGCGAATAATCCTGCAGACGGATATAAAGATAAAAACTGAGAAAAAGTATCTTCAAAGGTCAGTCGCTCCTTAAGAACTTGATGAGTTGATCATCTGTTCCTTTTCATTTCATATTTGATAGGATAAGAGTTCTGAATTTAGGGAATTCATTTACCTACAAGTCAGTGATTGGTGTGAAAAGTACTTGTGGCACACATTTGAATGCAAATACGAAGAAAACTTGTGTATTTGCTGTAATTTTTTTTTTTTTTTTTTTTTTTTTTTTTTTTTTTTTTTTTTTGGGGGAGGGGGTATTTGTCACTCGAGTGGTTATGGTCATCAATAGAATATAATTCAGAAAAGTATATGCAAGTTACAGTATCAATCATTATCTTTTACTGATTGCCTTGATGAATTTGAATACAGTAAATCATACAATATCGTAAATGTGACATTATTTTCACTTATTTATTCCATTTACTTAAACAGGCCTATCATAGCTTTTTACATGAGAGTCAGAAATTGGTTCAATTCACTTATTCTATTCTTCTTCTCTGACATAAGACTTTCTTCGTGTTCAGAGGATGTTCAAAGTTCCATACAAGAGTAAAGATAGCTGTACCATTCCTTGCAGTCACTTCCCAGGGTAGCTTCAAACGAGTTCCATTTTCAAAAGTACGCCCAGAAGCAACCCCTTTGACTTCAGTTTTTTTCTCGTACTGTTCACAAGACTGGACAAGGTTGGGTTTCATGGGGAAGGCCTTGGCGAGTATGATTTCCAAAGGAAGCGACATGCAGGAAAAAGTGAAATTATTTTCACGGCGACCATGTACTATTAAAATATATACAAAAATGTGCATGATAATTATTGACCGTACACGGTATTGAATGGAATTTTATACATAATTATAAAAAAAACTGCGAAAGTAATGTAATTGATGATATAAGAAATACAGTTCGACCCACTTCTATGCAAAAGAATTGGTGTTTATCCATGATATATAATTATAGATTTGTAGAGTTGCTACACACAAAAAAAATCTTGGTCGTAATGGCTAGCTAACAAAACAAAGAATATAATGTTCCACCTAATATAATTTGATACCTGACATGAAATATTACTCCACAAAAGTCAATCAAACAGCTAATCTAGAATTACAAACAGCAATATAACAATTAACCATTAATTAAGTAAACAGACACCACCCTATACGTACAACAGAAAAATTGCCCCCAAAGACAGAATCCCTTTCCCATGAAACAACCAAAGAGAGAGTTTACTGAACTTTCCTCCAGTAACAGTTCTCTCAACAAGCTTTTGTTGAAGAATTGCGGTGAAGTTCTTACACGTACAGAAGGAACGTAATAGTTTCTTGGACTGTTATTATAGGTCTTCAAAGGCGTTTTTTTTTTTTTTTTCATTTTTTTATTTGTTTATTCATGTAGAAGTGGTGTTGTTGTTGCTGTTTCTGTTTGAGTTTATTATTTTGAGGAGCTTGTTTTTGCATCATTATTACTATTATCATTGATAGGAATAATAATGATGATATTTGTAATAATGAGGATAATGGTAATGATGACAATAATGATAATGACAGTGATAACAATCATCATCACCTTTATCATCATCATCATCATCATCATCATC